>JAGVVM010007097.1:0-25549 GCA_019149425.1 Psidium friedrichsthalianum
CCTTCGCCCTTTCTTCCCTTCTCCTTCTCTTAAGCGCATTTCGCTGCCCTCGAGGTCTATTCGCCCACGTACCGACTAGAGAAATAAGGCACGAAGATCAGGCATACAAGAAATCCAAACACCCCAAGCGACTAGTATTTCATGTCCAGCCAATCTGATTGTCTGAAGTGTTGACATTTTCTAGGAAGTGCCTCCAACAATTTGTTCTTTTAACGAGACAAAATCCGCAGCAACTCAACTGATTATCTCGTTCCATCAGCAAACCATGTGCGATAGCTGCATCAGATGTTAGGAGAATTTCATAAGTAAATAGAGGTAGATAAGAGCATGCATAGAAAGAGAACCCGTGCGCAGTGCCTCCATAATCTATTTGAAGTATCAGCTGCAGATGCCATGGCAAAAGCCAGAGGAGTCAGTCAAGTTACTCACCATAGAAACACATAAAACAGGGACAGAAATTCAATTCAAACATCATACCAGTTCCAACAGTCATATCTATATTGACATGTAAAAACCAAACTTTGGTAATGTGCGCCAGGAGGTGATACCATGATGACAATCTTGGGATGCCAAGTCCGTAAAGAACTCTCTAGCATGTTTTGAACCCTTGGATGAGTCAACAACCTCGAGATCAAGATTCTTCATTGGAGGAGGCAAGAAGTCTCAGGTCCTCATGAATGATGACATGCTACTCAAAACAACAGAATTGATTCAAGGAAGACCAGAAAATAGGAGTACATGATTATCGATAGTAATTCCTGCACATAGAACATTAAGCAAAGACAAAGTTACGAAGAATCTTCTCACAGCAGGGGACCAACTTCATTCCTCTTGACTGATAATCTTTCCTAGAAATAAACGCCAATTATCAGACCAGAGAAGGTCCTCAATACCAAATAGCAGGTTCCACACCTTTCTCCTTAAAGAAATTTTCACCTCCTTCAGATCAGAAGGTAACAATGACAAAGAGAACACCTTATTTCCTTCAAATTTTAAGGAACAAAGGTTCGGGGCATTAATCTCAGCATCATATAATATTCTGCACTGTCTCAAGACTAAATGCCTCAGTACCTTACTTAATATCGCGACACTCTCCAAGGAATTGCACTTGCTTAGTTCCAAGGTTTCCAGTAAAGGACAATCATCGAGCAATGCTTGGAAACATTTCATCTGTCAATTCAGCATTTATTAGGGCTATCGCCTTCAAAGATCTGCTAGTGGCCGAAGACAGGGACGGGCCAGGACCCAGGCTTATGTTGTTCTATACAATACAAGAATGTCTGAAGATTTGGCGCTTCAACTTGGATACTCTTCAAGTTTCTCAAGGCCAGAGACACGTCGTTCCTTCAACCCAATGCAGTGTATGAGCCTCAAATCCTTGATCAAGGGCAACAACAGATCAGATCCCCAACACGACGGTCACTAATATAGAGCTTGCCAAGGCAAAGTCCCCACAAATTAGGTAGCTTTATCTCCTCAAGCGTTCCTAGGTTGCAATCGAACAACTTTAATCTAGTTATCGCTGAGGAAATGAAGAGACTCTGAGGCAGATTATAAGGTCCATTATCCATGTGTGGAAAGTGGAGGTCCCAGTCCTAGGACATTGCTTTTGCCACGAGACTTAACCAATTATCAATCCTATTTGATAATCCAAATCACAGTATGTCATATGGAACTGAATTTTCTCCATATGATATCCACCCTGAAGACGAGTTTGCAAGGCGAAATTCATGCAGACTTCTGTTTTCTCCCTGAACTCCTGCTGCTTATTACTTCTGGTAGTTTCTATGCTTTTGTGAACTTCCATTGGTCGAACATCAGAATGGTGTAAGAGAGCAGATTTCTCTTCATTGCTTGGAGGTGGTAGCTTGTGCAACTTCTTTCGACTATGCAACAGTGACAGAATATGATGAATTAATTGTTCTGGCAATGTTGAGATCCAATCACTTGAATTAGCTGTCTCATTATAGTGATGTATCCATCTTCAATCTCTTCCTATTATGACCAAAAGTCTCTCTGTCATCAACATCGTCTTCCCTCTTTTGCTTTAATTGACCTCGTGATGCTTGTGAACTCGAATCACCGTGTCATTTATCTCCGTGCTTGTCCCACTTTGGGTTCCTAATTCATCATCATCCGCAGTCTCCACACATTCTAAATCTCCTCTCCACAAAGTAAGACCGCTTCTGATATCCCATCTTCAGGGTCATTGATCACCTGGCCGGCTTGTGATTGAACTTTCCTCTCTTTACCACAGCGGGTTTTTCGCAGCGAAGTTGTTGGACAGGCAAGGTTGAGGACATTTAACTACATGAAAAAAAAAAAAGCAATCAATACCCACAATCAGATTGGATCACATAACAATTTGTGGGAACTTTGCAAACTAATGTGATGATAAGCACGTCAGAATTTAGAATCAAAATTTCTGTCGACAACACAAGTAAAAGAAGTTCCACGAGCATATCAGGTAATCAAAAAGGCAAAAGTACACCGACAACTAACTGAACTAGGGTTCGAGCAACAACCGAGAAGCTGAAATTGAGGTGTATCCAAGAGAAGCCGCACTGCCACGTCCATTCAATAAACACAAGGAGAAGAACAAATCAAGAAGCAAACCCAACAAAGTCTCAATTAGGTTGCGCGGCTTTTCACGAGAAGAGACGCACAACTCACAAGTACCACAATGAAGTCTAAAACGACATAACTCTTACGTAAGCCGAGAGGCTTAACCGACAGGAACACAACAAAAAGTCTCCATCATTATACTTCTCATGAGATGAGGTGTTTAACCAACATGCCCAACACTGATCCAGTAAGGAGAACAGAGGCGTTTACAGAACCTCGACAAACATCGCCAGAAGGAAGTCAAAGAATTGGGCACGTACAAAAACACATCAAAAGACAGAGAACAACACAGTGAGGCTACAACGAAACCGCAAAACAAAACACAAAGTGCCTTTCGGTGAGAGGCAGACAAGAAAGAAGCATGTGAACACCTGCGACTCTCTATGAATGAGACAGTAGAGGAAGAAAGCAATGGCGAAAAGGGTTGTCTTCAAGATTTGTGCATGTGCAGCGCTTGGGTTCTTGATTTCGAATTTTCGCAGAAAGTTGCAAATGATGACTACCAAAAGAAGAGGGTGCTTGCTTATAAAGCAATCAAAACCTCCCGTGGGTCTCCCGGGTCTGACAGCCAATGGGCCTGTCCCCGCCAGCTTTACGGTGCAAGCAGGCAGCAAGCCATGAAGAAATAATCTCCTTTCCATGCTCCAATCATGCTCGTTTGTTTTCGCTTTTGGAAAAGTAACACATAACCTTTTCTGTGATTACTCGGCCTAATACTAAAAAGAAAACTAACCTCGATTTTAGTTCAATTATATTTAAAACATTATTTTATTTGATGAAAACCCTCAACTTAGAATCTATCCCAATTATATCAAAAACTTTTTTCATCTCGTAAAAATTTTTAACTTTTACTTTTATCCTAATTTTATCAATCTAATACCCAAAAAAATCCGAACTTTAATATTTATTCCAATTATATAAAAAATATATCATAAAGAATCATTAAATTTACTTTTGTCCAAATTCTACAATGTTATCCTTTCATCGGTAATCATCGTTAATTAATCCTATATGACTCGAATTTTTTAGTCGAACTTATTAATAAATCTTTGAAATTTAAAAACGGCAGGTTTCAGGGACAATGAGATTTAAGATCATTCATACAAATAAGCAAATCTCTGAGTCTAGTCATTCTTTGGATCGTTAAGTGTCGAGGAGAATTCGAAATGCACTGTCTTCAGTGCTCTATATCTTCTTGTAATGTGTAGAGAAAGCATGTTATTCATTAGCGAAGTTAGGGTTTTCATGTCAGTTTTGCTGAGATAAAGCTGACATGTTATTCATTAGCGACGTGAAAAGTGCCATGCATAATTAATTAATTAACAATGATTATGAACGGAATGCTAAGATAGTAGAATTAGGACAAAAGCAAAAGTTAAGGCTTTTTTTACGAGATAAAGAAAAATTTTGGATATAATTGGGACAAATGCTAAAGTTAGAGTTTCTTTGTATAGGTTGGTAGAATTAGAACAAAAATAAAGTTGGGATTTTTTTTGGGATTAGGCTGGTAGAATTGGGATAAAAGTAAAATTTATGATTTTTATGTGAAAAAAAATTGGATATAATTAGGACAAGTTCTAATTTTGATATTTTTTTTTTTTGGCATTTGGCTGTGATTACTTAGCGAGTTCCCTGCCATAGAAATTGACGGTTACGTTACACTTGTTCAGAGCTATGCTTCAATAAATGATCAGACCAAAAGTCAAATCATTCGTGCCACAAAAACTAAAAATAGAAAAAAAAAAATACTCCCAGATTATCTACATGGTGACTCATTTATTTTAAATTTTTTTCTTTGTTGCATAAAAAATCCCAAGCTACCCATTGCGACATATTTGCCTTTGCAACATCAAAAATCCTAAACTTGTACTGACGCATTTATCTTTGACAAGACTTCATCAGTTGATATTCTAGCCAAAACAGCATCATTTTTTTTTAATACTAAAGCCATGTGAGTGCCATATCAACACCATTTGTGTTTCGTCATCCATGTAGGCATATTTTCAACGAGGCTCACCAGTGAAATTTTGATGAAGAGTAAATGTGTGACGCCAATACGAGTTTGAGAATTTTGTTGTTACAAAAAAGAAATGTTTATGATGAATGTGTCACACTGAATATAATTTGTGGTTTTTGGCAATTTTTTTCGAAAAAAAAAAAAAGAAAAAGATAAGAACTCCCGGCCTCACATTGAATCCGGCCTGCCAAACTAGTTATGAGGTGTATTTATTTACTTACATGTAGGAGAAACTGAATCCAAGTAAACGCGGTCATTGTAGCATATCGTTCATTGTCGCATCAATATCGTTTTGTTTTGTACGTTTTTTTTTTCCCTTCGTAATTTCCAAACAAAAGACAGATTCCGAACTTTAATCCCAATATAGCGTCAACTAAGGACCGCTCCTTCTAAAATAATTTACATCTTATGCGCATGCTCCGTCGGGTTTTTATTAAATAATCGCAGAATGCGGAAGGACAATTCAGCGTGGATTCAAAGTCGCCATCCACACGAAGGCGTACAGATCCGGTAAACTTATTGCGATTTGCGAAAGTACTTGTGAACATATTACGCACCGAGAAGATTGGGTTTGACTTGAATGGGTGGTGTCGATCCTTGATCGAAAACACCAAACCAGCCAGTCCTGTCGATCCATCACTGGTTCTTGGCTTCCCCCCACTTTCCCGACGGGCCGTGTCCGGTTTTGCTTTGTACTTGTAATACCACGTTTTGCTTTGGTTGGATGGAGATTGTGATCTTTCAACAACACGTGCTAAGATAAAATCCAGCACGTTTGTGATTGAAGACTTCTGTAAGTCCTGAAACGATAGAATATCTTGGGTTTGAATGCATCGTGGACACGAGGAAGATGTTCTGTCGTTACTCGTTTAGAAAGTCACCGCATGTAATTTTTTTTTTTTTTGCCCTTTCCCCTCCGACAAGGGCTAGATGGTGATTTTTGAGGCATTTGATTGATTGTTCATTAGTGCGATAGTCCTTTGATTCCATATATTTTGCGGGGTTATGGATGCATATATGTGCTCTTAGGTGAATAATTTGTATGTAAGCATGGAACTAAGGATGGGTAAAACGTGAGGTTCGTCGAGAAAAATCAAATCGTCTTTCGAAAATTTGGATGACCTGTGATTATGGAAATATGTATAATGTGGGTTCGTCGAGAAAAATCAAATCGTCTTTCGAAAATTTGGATGACTTGCGATTATGGAAATATGTATCATGGCATGCTTTCTTTTATATATACCAATCAATTATAGAAATATGCTTGTTTTATTATGCAAAATGCGATCTTAGGTATATTAATTTGAGCGCGCAAGATATTTTATCGGTTTTATGAATTAAGTAAGACATGCATCAAAACCCGACCCGGATTCGAAAATGCTTGCAATTTTGATAGCATGGGGAATCCAAATCAACGTTGGGCGCCTAATCTAGGCATTCGGCTCTGTTCCTAAGGAAGAGATCAGTTTCTGTAATTTTGGTGATGATCATGCACTTCTTTTTGTTCATATTAGAATTCCTTTTCTCCTTCAGGGTTCGTGTTCGATTTTTTCACGTCTCGGATACAATTCGTTCACTCTCCCTCTCTCTTCTCTTCAAAAAGAGTGAAAAGAATAAAATACTCAATTTGAAAACAAGAACCTTTAATTGCAGGCTTGTCTGCTTGACCTAATCCTTCTTCAAAAGCTCAACTCTCCTCATTTGATCCCTCCACTTCCTTCCTACTCCCTCACCTCTCTGGAAGGGGGAAAAAAAGGAAAGGCTCTTGTTTTGGAAAGCAACCATGGATATTCCAAGGCGGGTCTCCTTGGTTATTCTCCTTGCCCTGTTGTGCACGCCTTGCCACTCATCCGATTCTTCCTTGAGCTCAAATGGGTCGCCGGAACTGCCCCAAAAGTTGCTCGATTTCGCCAAAAGCCGAGATTTTTCCGAGTGGATGATTGGCATTAGGAGGAAGATACACGAGAACCCTGAATTGGGCTACGAAGAGTTTGAGACCAGCAAGCTCATAAGATCTGAATTAGACAAAATGGGGATTCGATACAACCACCCACTTGCCGTAACTGGAGTTGTTGGCTTCATTGGGACTGGCAAGCCTCCTTTCGTCGCTTTAAGGGCCGACATGGACGCTCTTCTCTTGCAGGTTCAGTCAACCGTTTCTCCTTCTGCTGCTTCTGCTACGTTGTGCTCTTCTTTTTCTAGTTTCGCTATTGGTGTTCTCGTAGATTTACACTTGGTCACTAGAAAGGCTAGAGCCTGAATTTTTTATTTATTTATTTTTTTGGGTAGAAATGGTTTCAGGTTGAGAAAGAGAACTTTATGAAAGTTGGTCCTACTTTGGGTATCCGTCAAGCACCTTTTCTTTTCTATGAGTAGCTGAAGTTTGAGTACATAAAAATTTGCGCACGGAGCGCATGAATTGTATTTGCTTAGAGCAATGATTGGATGGTTTATGATGGTTATTCGTTAAATCTGCACTGATGCTTTTGTCCTTGAATAGGAAATGGTGGAGTGGGAGCACAAGAGCAAAGTTCCTGGGAAAATGCATGCTTGTGGACATGATGCTCACGTTGCAATGCTTCTTGGTGCTGCAAAGATCCTTCGAGAGCATCAGGAAGAGATAAGAGTAAGTTTTACACACTTCTTTTGTTATAGGCACCCTGGCTTCGTTGCTTAAAAGATCGGTGTTCAATGAGTTAGGATGATACTGAATTGACCTGAGTTGTAGGTTTGCTCATAATCTATGTTCGATGGTTTCATTGAGAAACAGCAAGCATGATGGTTCTGTCTTGGGCCTGGCCACAGAGAGAGATTTCTTGCAGTGTCAGCCCATCAAATTCAAACGTATTCAAGTCATCTCTTTTTTCACGTTTGCAACGACAACAACAAAAACAAATTTAGCCTTACTGCACTAAATGGGATCGGCTGTATGAATTTCCTTAACACCATTGGGGTAGACTTTGTATCAAGTATTCTATAAGCTCTGAGGGCTCCTTAATTCACCTTCTACATCTTTTTAGGCCTTCATTTTACTTACTTGTATCATTACAGTTGAAACATGCAGATCGGTGCCTCTGTCGTAGTTAATCTTACACTATATCATGCTCATACATTCTATGTCACCAGGGCACGGTAGTACTTGTCTTTCAGCCGGCGGAAGAGGGTGGTGGAGGAGCCAAAAAGATGATTGATGCTGGGGCGCTTGAGAATGTAGATGCTATTTTTGGGCTGCATGTTGCACCTCATTTGCCTGTTAGTGTAGTGGCTTCAAGGCCTGGCCCTCTTTTGGCTGGGAGCGGTTTCTTCGAAGCGGTCATAAGTGGAAAAGGTGGTCATGCTGCAATTCCTCAGCACTCGATAGATCCTATACTTGCGGCATCTAGTGTTGTTGTTAGCTTACAACATCTCATTTCGCGGGAAGCTGATCCTCTGGACTCTCAGGTACCTCAACAAATCTATTTGTGAATATACTGTCCTGTTTAATGTGGATGCCTAACTTTCAATTAACTTCTGTCTACTTAAAAAAGTAAAAGGAAATTCTGGAGATTTTTTTGGGAATTAACGGGAAGCATGGTTGATCCAATTCTCAATTCTAGATATTCAATCTTTCGTGTGATGCTATCGGCGCATTTCCAGGTTGTGACAGTTGCAAAATTCCAAGGAGAAGGAGCATATAATGTCATTCCGGATTCTGTTACTATTGGCGGCACCTTTCGAGCCTTCTCAAAAGAGAGCTTTATGCATTTAAAGCAGCGAATTGAGGAGGTACAGCACTTCACACCCTATTTAGCAAAGCAACTGACTATTTTCGGTCTTCTGAAGTTCAGAAACATCCTGCTCCTACTTTCTCAACTGGGGCATTAATGACTTTTTTGCCATATTTACTCGAATTTATGCGCCGATCATACTGTGACAAAATTGATCCGTTTGGCCTTTCCAGATTATAACCAGGCAAGCCGCTGTTCAGAGGTGCCATGCCGCTGTTCATTTCTTTTCGGAAGAAAAGCCCTTCTTCCCACCGACCATTAACGACAAACACTTGCACAAGCACTTCAAGAAGGTCGCTGGTGAACTGCTCGGCCCTCATAAAATCAACGATATGCAGCCATTGATGGGGTCAGAGGACTTCTCGTTTTACCAGGAGGTGATACCTGGGTACTTCTTCTTCCTCGGAGTAGGGAACGATACGAGCGAACGCTACGAGTGGGTGCACTCGCCCCTTTTCAAGATAAATGAAGACGGACTCTCTTATGGTTCTGCGCTTCATGCATCTATGGCTATTAGTTATCTTCTTGATCAACAGCAAAAGTTCATGTCTGTTGAGGGAGGGGGCCACGATGAATTATAAGGATGATCATCGGATTATATACACAATTGATGAAGAATGGCATTCCCAAATTTCACGTCCGCAATTTCTCCATGGACAGCCATGTATGTATCTATGGAAATTTTCACTTGCTGGTCTTCTGGAACTTCGTTCTGGATTTCCAAAGAGAATCATAACAGGACAGTTTCCCATCAACATTATACAACAACTTTCCCCAGGCATTCCGGCTAATTCAGTCTTAACATACTGTAAATCAAATGCAGATTCCAAAATGTATTCCCTCAACCACTGATTGTTCCAGGAGCCTTTTGGTTAGTCCAATTGGCCGGTAAGATTAAGGAACAAAAGATGCAAACAATCCAATTCCGTATCATTGATTTCATTGCACATTGTGTTTCCTCCAACAGGAGGGTTCTGGATATGAATCTTATCGAAGCATCATGTAAAATTTTCTACAAATTAGAACCAAAATCCAAGGTAAGCCAAGATGCTACCTTCTTTCTAACCTATGTACATCAAGAATACTTGCAACATACAAAACAGCCTCTCAATTTTGATAATGAACTCGTAGCCATCAATGACTCAGCTTATAAAGTATATAACCTCTACTGGTAGATGAATATCGACATCTGTCTCGTTAGTCTGAGAGCATCCATCAAAAGCCAAAAACCTTTGGCGCAAGATCTAGAAGGGGTTCCAAAGCACTGGGAGCAAACTTTCTGGCGAAGAGAAAACACAGTGAAGAAGGTTGGTTATTGTAAAAGCATGTGCCGCGCTCAGTAATTTTCTTCTTGAAGAACTCTTTGGTTATATCGGCCTTCCCGAATGTAGCAGGGTGAGCGCCACCCCTCGACCAGTCCACCCAAGTGAGGGTCCGATTTGCCAAAAGATGAGGGGACTGAATTGCCAACATTGTGGGAAAGTAATGTTCATCCACATAACAAGCCGGTCTACAGAAATCTCTGAACTTGGGGTAGTACTTGGTGTCTACAACTATGTCTAAAGCAAGTTTCCTGTTTACTTCGAACCACTGAGCACCTTTACGCCACTGAGTGAGGTTGACCTCAGGGGCCATATTTTCGTCATAGCGACCTCTTCCATAGGGCCCAGGTTCGTCGAATGAGCCAACGAAGCTGTACCTGGACCTCAATAGGTAAAGATAGATGATGCTGAAGTTTTGTAGAGGAATGCAGGATTCAGACAGCAGGACAAACCATTCATTAGATATATCGAGAAGCGCATTAGCCAAGAGTCTTCTCTCAGCATCGCACATACTCATCCTCCCCCACTCTACCACCTGTGTGGTAAATATTTAAGGTGATAAGAATAAGAGAATTCCCCATTCAAAAAGGTCGAGAATTTCATCCTACATGCGGTTATCATCTGGCAAGCACAAATTAAAAACTAACAAGACAGCGAGTTTCTTGAGAATGGCAGTGAGTTTCTTGAGAATGGCTTGGGCACATGGCATCATATTCATTTTGTTAGCATAACCATATGTCATGGAGCAACCTTTCAACGAAGCTTCAAAAGTCATATTCTTGAATGATGAAGATAATTACACTTAAAGTAGGAGACACTTAACACAAACTGTAAATAACCCCAGGAGATAACTTCATAATTTAAATATATGTTGACATGTTTGGTTTAACAGTCAGGAGGCAGCTCAAGATAACAGAGAGAATCATCTTCTTGTATTTGCTATGCCAGATTACAATTACAAAAAAGGCGAACAAGGAACTTAAACTGAGAAATGCAAACGACAACCAGCAAGTGAAGCAATTTATCATCACACATGAGCCATCTTAAACCCAAGTATATGCGGGTGAAAAGCGGATTATTCTTCTATTTTATTAAATAATATTGTCAAGATTCATTATAAACCAAAGACAAGTGGCGCATCCCTCACTGAAATATATGCTACTATACTGCCACTATTAATAAAAATAATCTTAGTCATACCATCTATTTCTTTATAAACCTGTATGCAGAGTCATTTCAGAGGTTCAATGAAAATGCGATACCTATGGCAGTCCATATGATTCATCCGGATTATTGTGAATTATTTGCCTATCACAACCAAGTTATGTAACATGAAAAAGAAAGACTCTGGAAAAGAAATCTCGACACTGTGAAGCAGGAGCAATTCTAAGAGAACCGAGCAACTTAAGTTACAAGAGTTGACCAAGTGCAAGTGCTTTTGTGAGCAGACAAAATGCTCTGTGATAGTAGACCTAAAATTTCTTATCCCTATTCAAAAGTACATCCATCCATCCCTCGATATAATGTGAACTATGATGCAAATATGAACGATGCAATCCTTCTAGATATAATGAAGAGCTATTTTTGGAGGGCTTCTCTTCTCCACTCCTACCTTCTGACAAAGTAACTGCTTTTACTTTCTTGACAAGTGTTAGCATGAATGTATCTACAAGCACATCAAGGATAAAGCCTTTTAACTGCTAAAATTCTAAGGGACGCTTGACATGTGCTTTTCGGTCATGAGCATAAAAATAAGGCAGAATTGTCTCCCAAAGTGGGAAATAACCCAACCATATTCCAGTTCGGCTTTTACCTTTTCTCCTTATTCACAATTTTACCACTTTTAACAGAATTCTACTGAGAGCAGCAGAAACCCCGCGATATTTTCTTTTTCTATTTGGAAAATGGTCACTTGTAGTTAACAACGAATCAAAAGTTAGGCACTGCATTTGTAGATGCATGAATCCTTCAGATAAAGATCTAAGAGGGCCAGGGAAACAAGTCAGGCATTAGCTAATGATTGAAAGGTCCGCAATCAGATGATCCAAAATGCAGGTCAGTAATTGGGGAACTGAAATAACTTAATAGCACGAAGACAAGGGAGGTCCTAGGAAGCAGACTAGCCCCGGTAACATGGACTACTGGCTGCATCTCCAACTATATATACCACAATTCTAATGAATCCCCAAGAAAGGCTAAAATCGAAAAACCCTTAAGGAACAATAGGAACATAACCAGCATTTTGCAGTAGTCTTAGTGTCAACACATTGTTAGAACTTATGCAACCAAATATACTGAAAAAGGCTTCAACGGCCTTTGCATTGTCATCTGCAAGAGGGAGAATTCATATTCTTTCTTGTGGTGGACAGGAGAAGAATGCTAAAAACTATCACTGTGCTTGTTGATGAGAAAGAAACTTAAACAGAGAAACATGAACTTTGATATCAAAGCTTGCTGATACCTGGCTTGGGATTTGTCTCCGGTAGAATACTGATGTTGGCGGAAAATCGGCACGGTAAGATGGAAGCGAGTGGATGTAGATGGAATACTTGTCCTCATTCCCCTTGAAGAACCTCTCCCAGAGGGGTGCCAGTGGCAGCGGACCCTTCGTCAAGAACATAAATGCGATCTTGGCTTTTCTCTTGAACGGGTAAGTTTTTATCCGTGGCACGAAGGACGCCCGCCAAAATAGCTCAGAATCGTTCATGTTATGCAACAAATCCGATGGTGGCCTGATCCAACTCCACAATCGACCAGACTCTTCAAAGCAAGGTCTTATGTTCGACTCTGCAAACGGAGCAACGAGGATTCGACCTTGAACATTGAAATATTTCGCAGCGTACATACTGACAACGGAAAATCCGAGAGCGACGAAGAGAAACAACACGAAGAACTGGAGAACCCGCAATGGCAAAACCCTAGAGTTAGATAGGGTTGCTCTTACAGCAATGGCTTCCTTCCCTTCCTCCATCGCCATTACCCAAGAAAGGCAATATCGCGTTGCGCCTGGACAAGATCAGGAGGACCAAGATCACCTTCTTAAATGGGCAACAAAGAGATCAGCTCTTTCACCAGATGCGCATTAGCTGAAAAGCAAGTTTCCCCAAACAACGAGTGATGTTCTCAAGAATCAAGACAGCCCTCGCAGAGATTCCTGGATTTACCACCAATCAAGACACGAGAAATGCACACGCACACGCACACGCACACGCACACGCACAGAGAGAGAGAGAGAGAGAGAGAGAGACACACACACACACACAGAGACAGCGAGAGAGAATGCGTTTACCATGTTGTCTGCTTTTTGTAATGGGGTGCCCAGATTCTAAGACGTCACTCAATTGCGTACCCACCAAATTTTGAAATGGCGTGATCAAACGAATTTTTCGCACCGTTCAACACATTATTTAATTCCCGGCAGTTTCTTGAATGGCCAGCTGCTGACGAATCTGAATGTCTCCTGCTGCTGCATCCGGGAAGAGAGAAGAGGAGGGGAAGAGAAAGGTTTAAGGAGGTATTCTTGTTTGTCTCCTTCAACGCGTGGCGCTGCTATGAAACTTCAGTAACATAGTACTGGTCTTGGGCTTGCATTTGGACCATGTGACTTTGAGTTTTGAGAACAAGCAGCGGTCGGGCCTAAAACAAAGAACCCAGACCTGGGACGCGTTTCCTGGACAGTTTCTTCGGCTGGCAACGATAACGCTCCGGAAAAAGTATTTCTATTCCCAAAATATTTTCGTAATACTTTGAGAACAGAAACACATATGGTAAAAAAGTGTTCCCAAAGTGTTCTGGGAACACTTTTAACAAATAGAAACACTTTTGGAGCAAAACAAGAAACAAAAAAACCTTGCTTTTGTATTTCTGGAACACTTTTTAGAAACACATTTGGAACATTTTTTGAAAACAATTCGGAACACTTTCTTGAAAGTAATTAAAAATAAAAATAATTAAAGAATAAAAATAATTAAAATAAAAAAATATTAAAAATAAAAAATAAAAATATCAAAATTTGAAATAAAAAAAAATAAAAAAACCAAAGAAATTAATTTAAAATAAAATGATTAAAAATAAAAAAATAATTTTTTTCAAATAATAAAAATTAATTTGGAAATCAATCATTTACAATGGTATTTTTTTTTTTATCAAATGGAACATTTACATCAAAAGTTGTATCCAAATGTACTTTTTAATTACAGTTTATCAAATAGTATTTGCATCAATTATATAATCTATTTTTTTTTTATCTACTTGGGAACATTTATGTATGACTTGTAATTGTATTTTTCCTATCAATGGAAGACATATTTCATGTTCTCATTACTCAATTCTAATTTGTCTTCTCTTTCATTTTTTTTTTTATTGTTGATCTCATCCATATTGAAAAAATTAGGAATAGAAATTAAATGAAAAAATTAGAACAATAATTTTTTTGCATTAACAAATGTGTTTTTTTTTTCTGAGAACAAAAATTTTATGCAGTTAACAAACGCGTTTTTGTTCCTTCTGTTTCAAGATAGAACTTATGGTATTTACTAAACCATTTTGTTCCCGAAATCGTTGTCGGAACAGAAATACAAAAGAATATTTCTGTTCCAAAAGTTGTTCTGGGAACAGAAACGTTACCATATATCACCGCCTTCATGGCTTCGGTGGCCTTGTCTACTGACTGGCACGCTGCTTTTGAGACTCGTGTTCTCTCTTGTTTTTGGGCTTCAAAGTTTGCTGTTTCCCCTGTTCTTGAGACCTTGATGGGAATTCTTCACGGTTCACAGTATAGCCGTTGATACCAAAAAAGTAAGCTTGATTTTGCAAGATTATGTGAGAATTTTATGCTTTGTGAACCACGAGAGGCGAGATTTTGTTCTGCTCGGGATATTAAGGGCCTGCATGGTAACCATTCTGTTCCAAAAAAGTGATTTTGAATTAAATGACTTTTGATGATTCTATTTCAAAATGAGTTTTAGAGATCAAAAACGCATTTGCTAACTGCATAAAATTTATGTTCCTAGAATCAAAAAAACTTGTTTAGGTAACTAGACAAATTTTCTGTTCCTAGAAAAATTTCTCTTTATATATTTTTTCATTTAAGTCAAATAATTTTGTAACTATTTTAATAAAACTTGCATCCTAAATTTCGAATTAATCAAAGATTAATTCATATTAATTTTCTTATATAATATATTGCATATTGAAATGAAAAATAATATCAGAATCATCAAAAGTCATTTTGCCATTTATTATGAGGTTTCATGAAACTCTTTGAGGGCGCTGCGGATAATCAATATAAACGACACCATTGTTTCTGTAAGGAAATGCAATACACTATCCTAAATTGGTGTGCTTTTTGGTTCAAGAAAATCAAATTTTAATCTTAATTCATCCAGAACGAGAGCTTGTTATGTATTCCACATTGGTATTTTTTCTTTTTTCGGAATTTTCTAAAACTAGACGAAGTCTAAAGTATATAAACCTAGGCAAATCACAATCAATGAAATCAAGTGCATAATCAAGAATTATGATATTGATAAATCGTATAAATCAAGATCCTAATAAGCCCTAAGGGCTTAGAAAAATTGATTTACGTTGAATTTCAAGGTGCTATGATTTTCTAAAAAATACAAAAAATCTATGAGATCTAGAAAATTATATCCAAATTTTATGAAAATGAGGTCAAAGTAGCATAATCCTAAGCTTCTTCTATTTTTAGAATTTCTAATTTTTTTTTGTGATTTTTTTAGAAATTTCCAATTTTTTTTGACGGGGGGGGGAATTCTTTATTTTATTTTATTTTATATATATATATATATATATATATTTGAAAATAAGACTTATTTTTTTGTTTTAGGTTGAGGAGAAAAAAAAAAAAGTGAGGATGTGAGACTTCATTCTGTTTATGATTTTTTAAAAGTGATTCTTTTTTCTAAAATCAATTTTTTTTTTTGGGTAAGGATCTAAAATCAATTTTTTTGTTCTTGTTTTTGCTCTAAAACTGATTCTGAGAGCAAATTAAAATTTAGAATTTATTTATGTTATCAAATATGATTCTTATTATTTACTTTTTCGGAGAAACAAAATTAGAGAAAGAGAATGGTTTCATGCAAGCATTAAGAAATTCTGGTGCAGTGACTATCAACACCTTGAAAGTTGCGTTAGACGTAGCTCTACTTTTTGGCCACTCAAATGAGAGCGAATGCTGAGCCTATGCTCATACGACATGCTTGTCATTGCAAGATGAGACTAGAAAACTCAAATTTCAATGTCAACCATTACTACCCAAAAAATAAAATAAAAAAAAATCAATACGTTTTGACGAGGCGCTAGGCGCCCTGTGCTCACTTTCTGCCTTGAGCAATAGCAGTATTGATTGGTTAGTACAGTATTATCCCGTACAGGGGAATGGGGGCTACTCATGCCGTTTCCTTTCTTCTTTTATTGATCGGAAGATACGAGCTGCCGATTTGGCGCCGACGTCGGCTTATGAGGTACAACCTTGATCACCTTTTCTAGCCGGTTGCCACTATGCACCTGCGCTTCTGATCCGGCTTTGCTGGATCTATAGGAAAGAGAGGAAGCGCAGCTCCTCCTAACCTTTTCCGATGGACTACCTCCAGCACTCCCCTGAAGTCATTTTCCTCCACAGTTGACTTTTACCGCCATACTCGAGATTACTTGAGTTACCTAGTAGACACGTTGCCCCTGTCGACCACTGGTCGACCTGCGGATTTGACTGAGAGCCCAAAATAAACCGATTTCTCATCTGTTCGGTGGCCGAGCTAGCAACCGATGATTCACCAACGAACTTCCCCGGCAGAAAGAAGGTTGGCCCACCAGAGGAGTCCTGGTGAAGTAATTACCCTGGCTTGTTGGTGGGAAGGCTGGATGCCAAATTCGTGCTTACATCGTTGCCCGTGAATCGAAGCTTATAGGCGAAGAACAGCCACAAAGGGGTCCAACAGCGCCTCCCCCGGAGGGCACACCGCAGAATAAGACTTATAATGAGCCCTTCCGAGGGGCTCATCACAGGAAACTAACCACTGGTTTCCGATGGGTGGGAGCACCACGGGGCCGGTTGCAAGCTGCTGGATTTTTGAAGTTTCTGGAATAACTGGCTATGTCCCGGTCGCTCGCCAACGAGCTTCTTGCTTAAGTCGCTATTTTATTGAAGGGAGACGAAGATTTTACTGTTTGGAGTTGTGTTCCTCTCTTGGGTGCTTGCGACTTGGCTTTTCAAGCAGTGTTGTTGCTTCTCTGAGACGTTCCGACGGACTGACTTTATATTGCTGGAGTTCTACTGAAGGCTTCCCATGCAGAGACTACTTTCAAGTAATGAGGAGATCTTGAAATAAGTCTCTGCACCTGGATCCCAAACAAAAGGGTACCGCAGTTTTTTCCTTATTAAACCCATGTCCAAGAAGATTAGGGATGATCCGTGCATAAGAGGCAGAGCAGCTTTGAGTCAGCAAGAAAGGTATACCTTTATTAGCCTATGCAACTCAAACACTGGACCGCAAAGATCCTCTGCTGACTGCAGATTGGACAGGAGAATAAAGTTATTATGAATGAACGAAAATCCCCTAACACGAATGGATTAGGTTGGAAAGACTGCAGTTCTCTGCAAAACAAGCAAAACTAGCATTCCGTGAACCAATCTACAATAGAAGAGCTTATATGCCATTCAACCGCGACAACGTCAGTAAGGAAGTTTGAGCCATGTCAATGTACTTTTGTTCCTACATAGGCAAAACCTGTACTCTTACTTTTGTTCCTACATAGGCAAACATTACCCTGCAGTTTTCTTGTTATTTAACTCGCATAAAAACTGACTATATGTTCGTCGTCTCTGCAAGTAACAATAGATCTAGACGTATGTTGGAAATATCAATGGTTTTCCAAGGAACGTGCATATTTAAATCTCCATTGCGCATTGTAGTACTTCCATAATGCACTTTGTCACAGGAGCATTTCCAACCGAAAACTCATACATTGTTATTGCAAGAATTACAAACCCTTATGGGAACCCTAATGGTATTTTTTTCACGAAAAGCAAATATGAGATACCAAATTCCAGTCTTTTTAACTAGATTTCGAATAACGTCGCGAATGCAAATTAATTATGTTTCGCCTCTTTACCCGTCATTTTCTACGCATTGAAAGTTTGAGAAACACTGGCCGCAACATCATATTCACAATGTACTGTACTTTTTTTTTTTTTGCTAAGTGTCTTGAGGATAGTAATAATGGTATTTCCCACTCATCAAGAATTGACCGCCGTTTCGTCACCCACAAAACATTTTTTTCTTTTATGCCCGCCTGGATCAGTACTTCCTCTTCTTGAGATTATAAGGGCATATTAGGGCTAATAGCAAGCAAGTAGAAACTCATCTGCAAGAGTCAAAAGAGAACTAATGCTTTATTCGATTTTTCCTACCATGAAGAAAAAATTGAATTTTCTAGATAAGATGAAAAGCACTTACTTGTAATGGCTTTTCTTGCATCCAAATTGCTTTTCACCTTTACTCCAAACGTCTTCTGGCAATATATACAAAGCAGATGGAGACTCCCCGAACAATCCAAGACATTACATCCATTTCCTTTCTGCGCGCTTGGCTTAGGATAATTTACTGTCTTCATGATCCTCATAGTCCACACTCGGACCCATTTGCAACTTCTTTCCTCATTCTCAATCATGGCTTGAACGCAATCTACACCCTCATGCTGAGCATTCCCTTACTTGATTCCTCTAAAAACTTCACCCCTGACCATTGAATAGTCTTGCTGCACCATGACACCCCTCAACCAATGATGCATTCGAACAGCTACCTATTCAGCCCATCCAACCGAACTGCTTCTACATTCTCCAATTATAGATGCACGAGATCCTTTGAAGTTTCAGATTTTTTGTCTTTGCTTGATGGGGGGAAGATGCATCTATTTTCTCCCTACTTACTGGTGACTGGCCTCTCGTGACTTGCCAAAGACCCCTCTGGATTGTCCAGTAAGGGATTTCTCGCGCATTGTCTCGACTTCACGCTGGCGGATCTTGCAGGGTCAAGCTCATCTTCTCGGAACTCCTACTTTGGCTTGACTAGCTCTGGTTCAAGTCAGGATTAAGCTGTGCGATTTTCTTTGCGCTTACAGTCACTATGGGGAGCTAACGCTCCTCTTGGCAGAGCTGGACAGTAAAATCGTCAGCATCTCCGTGTTTCTGGGAGCAACTCTCTTCAAATGCGAATGAAAAAAAAAAAAAACCACGGATTGCAATCAGTTGATCTTCTATTTTCCATTAGAGAGTTCAACTTGGACGCAGCAGAAGCAAGCAGTTCGGGTTCCTTGTAAGATGAGTGACCACCGAGCTACAAAATGGCGTCAACGCGATGCTTTGGTTTCCACCACCCTACAGTCACCGTATAACCTAGCGATTAATCACGGTGCACCTAAAGTCCCCATCGATGCATATGCATAATCACATAACAGAAGTAGTCAATTCCAGTAATGTTTTTGCAATTCGAGAAACAAGATTAGGAAAAAAAACAGATAATGCTGTCAATTCAATTGGGTTATAGCTAAGGAGCAAGTCCAAGACCTAGAATAAAATATTAACGATGGATGGAAATTGCTAAGAACTCACAAAAAGTGATGGCGCCGAAGAAGCAAGAGAGCCGCCCCGGCTGAAGCGGAAGGGGCAATAACGATGTCGTTTGAGAGTTGAACCTGTGTGGAGGAATGCTGAGCTGTTCATAGAGAGCCATTTTGTTCCCGGGAGGTGCTCTCGGCCCTCCTTTTCCGGATCATTCACGTGAAACCTCTGAAACATCGGGACTCGTATTCATCTACTCATAATCATCTTTCACATCTCTCATTTTCCCTGATTCAATCCTCTTCACAAGCTCCAACCCAACCAAAAATTGCTCGTGAACACCCCATTTCAAGCACCCTCCACAGAGCACAAAAGAAGTGCCTCGTCACAAACCATCCCGCTCATGAAATTCAAATAACCCCTCGAGAACACCAATCAGATGGCAACACTCCTCGCTTTTCTTACGTGAAATCAACAACCCAAATGACGAAAACATAGCAGAATTGTCCATCTCATCTATACATAATTCACAACGGCGGGGAAGGCGAGTTTATAAGGACCAGGAACCTCAATGTGCGAAACGCGATGGCTCCAGTTGATAAAAAAAGACCGAAATCTTCAGCGAACTGTCCGAAGAGGGGACAAAATCCGCAGAATCCAAGGCCGACCCACCTCCCAAGATCATGTGCAGAGCCCAGAATGGAACAAAAGAAACACGCATCAAATGAAATAAATCACCTCGAGGAGGAAGGTATTTAAGCAGAGGAACTTCCTCACTGAAAAGGGAAAAGGCCCCCAACAGGCCAAGCTGCCAAAAATAAAACACGAGAAACGGAGGCAACCGAGAAAGAAAAGGAAGAGAATGTGGATAGATATGCGCGAGGAAGATCGGAGACTCGGCTTGAGAAGAGGGCTTTGCGCTAAACTTGGTTCCACGCAAATTCTGAGGGGATCAACTCCGAAGAAATAAATGAATGAATTCCAACCAAGTACGTGAAGAGAGAAAAAGAGCGAAGCAAAAACGAGAGTGCTGCCGAGAGAGGTGTGGGCGGTGGCGGGTCCCAAGGGATAAGAACATCTTCCTTCACAGCCTGTTCCATCGCGACCATTAGATCGCGTGGAGTCTCCGCAGATACAGTAGTTCGAGAATGAAATGAATCCACTGATTTGCCGTACAAAAGAAACATTGTCCTCTTGGAAATATCCCCTCCATCAATCCACGAAGATTTGCTACCATATGGTCATTTAATGTCGCGCCTCGTCAGACCGGCCGAACCACGTAATCACATTTTCTTACGGGGTAAAGGACGGTCCTTTATAGAAGCAACCGAAGAATTCGTTTGCCGTTCCGCCGGTGAGTTACAGGCAAGCTCTGCAGTTCTTCTGGGGCCGCAAGGAGATGAATTCGGCCACTCGGCACGTCATCCGAGCCGGCATGCCTAGCGACAACTTTGATCTCCCGAAAACACGGATCGATAAGTAAATTTGAATTTCTGAAAAACATATCGGGGATCACGAGCATTTCAATCCAACAAAAATCGGTCAATTGAATTTCGTCCAACCCCCTACGTAATACTAATGATGATTTTTCCAATTGACAAATAACCAAAACAATGTTCTGTTCAAGTGTTCATACACCGAGCCTTAGCTCCGGTTCCTAACAATATCGGGTTTGTTAAGTAGGTTCGCGGTGGACTTGCTTCCAATGCAGCGCAAACATGTCCTATCACCATCGGATGCTGAAAGCTAAAAGAAAGAGAGATACAAATTGAAACTCCCGCCGGAAACGAATTTTCTAGTTGATCGGAAGCGGCTCTCTCTTAACAAACCGTTCCAAGGAACCTTCGACGCCGCTTTCTCCACTCCGGGAACTTTAGACGCACAGGAAGCTTGGCGTACAACAATTCTTCTCCGCGACGACTTGCATCCTCAAGGCTCGAAATGCTGTCTTATGGTTACTGGACTTATCCTCAGATCAGTAGCGATATCTGTCGGGTCTGTCCGAAAATCATCTGCAAACAAAGTCAGCACGAAGACGTAGCTAATTAGAAGATCGATTTTCTCGGAATGCAGCCATTTGGATTCGGCGTTGGAGAATATGGTTGAGAATTTCTGACGCAATATGCTTGGGGTACTGGGGTTCTTCGCAGAGGATGCACTGTCAGCGGAATGCTGATCTTTGAACCTAATAAGATGGTTGATTTATGAGAATGTGCAACCAAACATTTCTTCGCCATCTCATCCTGCAGTTTTGTGAAACATTCAAAAGCCATGTAATAGAAAGAGGAAAGGAGCTTAAGAGAGACATAGTCTGAGAACTCAAGAGTGGATGTTCAATTAACAGATTTAGGATTAGAATTTCCTGCCAGTCAGAGTTGCTTGCATAGTTATGCACTTTCAAGATGTTTAGTCTTCTTCAAAGAAGCAATGCTATTTAATGAGATATTGATCCAAGAAAACAATTACAAACATTAAAAAAAAGAATTGGCCATAAGAGTTTTAAAGTGAACTCAAAATGCCATCGGAAACCAAATTTAACGACTCATACCTAAGCCTACCCAACACATACCCGACCCATATTACTTAAAGTACTTTTATATTTAACAAAATCATAAAATACTTGTTTCATATAATTTGAAAAAAAAAAATGATATTGCCTAAACACTTTCATGCAACATTTATAATTTTTAAATATTTTGCATTTTTTCAATTTTTAAAAGGTATTTTTTATTTTTATTTTATTTTTTTCACTCATCGACCTAGCGGTGGGCAGCGGCGACCTGTAGCAGGCAGTGACGATCCGTGAAGAGGACAACGGCGACCCGAGGCGGCCAACGGCAGTGTTACACCTCTTGGATAGTTTTTTGCATTTTTTAATTTTATTTTTCCTTCTTTCTTTTGCTTTTAAAAAATAAAATATTAAAATATAAACTAATTTATTTGAGGCCCACTCACCCACACCAAATCCAACACCCGTAATTTTTTAGATGGGTCGAAAATGAGTTCAACTATGTGACTCATTTCTGACAAAAAAAGTGTAAAAAAAAAAAGTTATAAATTTATTGCGTTTTGCAATTCAGTCATAAACCTTTTTATTAATGATAACTCAGTCCTAAACCTTTGTATTTTGTGCCAATTGAGTCCTAAACCTACAATCCATGTACAATCATTGTGCAAAATATGAATCATAAAATGTCATGGACCCATATTGATAGCTCTAGTGAAGAATGTTTCAAAAATCTGGAAAAAAAGTAAAGCATTACACTCTGTTTTAGATGATATATGTGTTTCGACCTGTTGATCTGATTTTGCTTGATTTCCATATTGTAAAAGATGCCTGAGTATAGCTCTCTAGACTGTTGACGTCGCTCATTTTGGTAATATCTTCTGGTTATATTCAAAGGCTGGCGCAATTGCCCTTGTGCCATTGCCCTTCCTCTCTAAATGTGGTACATATATAAATTACAGCACTTCTCGTTGCTTAGATTCAAAATCGTAGCATGCATCGATAGATTTTCATGTCTACCAGTGGGCTCACAATAGCACTAGTGGTTAATCCCGACTAGTGTCCATCATCAAAATGGAACAGAAGGTCCATATTTTGTCCAGCCTTGCATTCCCTCCTATTATAGGTTCAAATCAATCTCCATATCTGCCTCTGTGTTCTGCTTCGATTGCTTATCGATCTGAACTTTGAGAAGTCATTCATGTGACCTCGTCATGCGGTTCTTTATGATCAGCACGCTTCTGATACTCTGACAGAATGCATGATTTTTGAGGTAAAAAGTTTTCTTGGAAGATTGGTAAGAAAATTTTCTTATTAAACATAGTGGAACTAACTTGCTTTAGTACTTTTTAGTGTACACTCAAAAGTAGTGATCTACTGTTAATGGTATTCATCTGTGTATGTTAATAAATCTTAAGATTTACTTAAAAGATGCTGTCACCGACATGGTTCCCCCCCCCTATCCTTCAACTTCGTTACCATCTCTTACTATCTCCTCCCGGATATTTGTCCTTTTGAGTACTTGCTTCCATTTATACATGGAGATGACTACCAAGTCCTCCTTGTTATCTCATGCCCCTCCCTTGTCTCAAGTCACATGAAACAATTGAATTATTAACCACGATCTTCATCCCCCAGGTGTCCAAAACTGGTGTAATATGTTTTTGCTATATCAGGACAATTGTGCATCTGAAGAGAGGTTTTTCTTTCTGACTCAGCTAATAACCGAATATTTCTACAACTTTTGATTGTTCTCACGACAGTTCTTGGCTTTTTTGGAGTTGATCTATTTGTTGTATAAACACAGGGTAAATCCGTATGTGTTGACTCCACTCACTACTTTGATGCATCAGCTAAATCTGAAATGGACCTCAAAGTCCCATTCCATTTGCTGCCAGAAAAATCTTCTGACCCTGTTCTTTCTTCATCATCCGCCTTTGCATTTTTCTTACTTTTCTTTGGTTTTAGAAGGGCTCACAATCTCTGTTGCTATCCCAGGCGTTCCATCCATCATCCTTGCCAATATCAACTTCATTAGCCTGATTGACATCACTTTCTAATCCAGCAGACAGCCTCCAATTCATTCCGTTCCTCTTCAAACCATCCCCCTCATACTCAATTTCATCTGAAGCTTGGTTTCTTACGTTGCCCATCAAAACCAAGATGATCATAGTCATTGCCATCATCACCATCATCAGCATCGTCATCTAAGTTCTCTCCTCAGCAGCTGTGAAGCCGAACATTCATCAGTCTTGCTTGATGGTCTTGGGTCTTGAATCTAGTGTAAAATTCTTTATCCCACTGATTTTGGAGAGCAGAAAAGATATTCTCTATGCATCTTCCAACTCCTTAAGGTATACTTCTTTTAAGATCTCTTCACATTGTTTTACTGAACGAATTTAGGCTCAGGCCTGTTAAGCTTCATTTTTCAGCTTATATATGCTGCAGGCCTGGTGATTATCCTCTCCAAGTGGCACAAACGCAACTTCCATACTTTCAATCATTTCGGCCCTGTGATTTTCTTTAATTTTTCTGCAAGAGAAGTGGCATCAACCCTGCAAATGACCCCAAGCATGTTCAATCAATGCACATTCGCATAAGTAGGAGTAAAATATTTCGAATCAAGGGACAGAAAGTAAGCATAAAACCACTCAATTCGTCATGGCTTGAGGCTTCACAATCAGTCCGCCCATGAGAACGCCATCTAAAAACTTTGACATCTAGGCTTGCACGAACAAACTTTTCTCTATAGGGAAATGCTTTGAAGTCCTAAAATAGTGAAAGGCTCTGCAATTTTCTTAACCCCTCTCGACTATCTACTTCCACCACTCTAAATTTCCTCTCAAAACTAAGAGCTTGTAAGATGAATGCAATGGATTGCATGCACGAACTTTAAAGACCGCCTGAATGATTTGTCTATAGGGAAATGCTTTGAAGTCCTAAACAGTCAGATGCAGTTTTCTTAAATACCTTTGAATGGGGTGTAGTGTTGTTAATCCAATGAAAGAGTGGACATGGTTATCTTTTGTCAATAAGATATGCCATGCTCATAAAGCAAAGGCGACGTTGTTAGTGCAAAGAACTGGATTCCAAGCAGGCTAATATCTTCGTTGCCAGAGACTAGTAATGGGAATGAGATAACCGTATTCAACTGTGAACTCTATTCGACAGCACGACAGCTCTTGAGCGTTAGGGAGATGGACCTCACTTCAATTCAACGAAGGCGATGTCAATTTTTGAATAAGTTTTTGAAGCAAAATTATGCGAAGCGAAAAATCCGCTATTGGTAAACCTGATTTTTGGCTTGGTTACACATGGTATGGCTGTTGAGATATACCGCCTGAGAATACTTGATGAAGAAATGTCCTTATAATATGTGTAATTTTTTTTTTGGAATATTATAGTTTGCTGATTCAATTGTCAATCTTTACGGCTACTTTAGACTTTAGACTTCCTTGGATCACTTCCAAGCCTTCGAATCTCCTTTAGAGAGGAGAGAGAAAGTGTTTAAAAAAGAGAAGCTCTAAGAGAGAAGGCTAAGTGTTGGATGATACAAATGAGGAGGGGACACCTCTATTTATACTAGAGAGTCTCCTATCAATACCCATTGATCGACTTTTAGATCAATGATGAGAATGCATCTTGTCATCTAACAACTAAAAAAATCTACAACATAGGACATTTGACCATATGCCCACCCCTAAGAATATTCTGGTAAACTCTAGAAGAGAA
>JAGVVM010007098.1:0-23301 GCA_019149425.1 Psidium friedrichsthalianum
CACGAGCAAAAAAAATGTACATAGATGTGCACTCATGCTGCTAATTTTTGACATGCGATAGCTTAACCACCCTTAACTACAAAACCACCGCGATTGCCACCAACTTGGTGGAAAAGATAGTACCCTCCCTCCAGAATTGTTTCCACCAGCAGAATCCAACTTGTTCGTCTTCCTTAGCTGCTCCCCAGGCTCAGACTCGATGCATCTTTCGACCTACCCCAAACCGGGGGCGGGCCCACCCGGCTTTGGAAATTTGGCCTGATGGCATAAAGTCGCCACGGAAGAAGGAACTGTAATAAAGAGGGTGAGGGAGTTGGCTGGGCCTCCCCACAAGGACAGGGTTTGAGAGATGACCATAAAAGAAAAGCAAGCGACACACGAAGAGGCGCAATGAGACAGCCGTAGCATCCTAGAAAGTGCCCTTTTCTCTAATTTTTTTTTACGTGTTTTCATTTTCCCACTTATTTTTTTAATGGCTTGCTTTAATTAGAGATTGATGGCCTGTCAGGTGGGTGACCCGTGGTCTCTCTTATGGTTATAGTGGGGCCTGGATGATGGGCTGATCCCTTCCTCTTGGGCAATAACATGGGGATCAAAATCTCAGTGCTTGGAGGAACAATTGAGAGCTTTCTCATCCCTTGGCAGGTTGATATTCACTCATTGCTGCTTTATCACAAGGGTTTGCCTTGGAAATGAAATGATTGTAAATGATCCAGTTTTGGTTATGTGGTGGGTACGCAGGATTAGTTTACAGTTCAACCATATCAAAGCTCCAAAGCTCAGTTAGTTGTAAAATTTGATCATATCTGGCTTTTGGGTTTGGTTACTTCTGCTGCAGGCAAGGAGTTAACAACTTGTCCTGATCAAGGAGGAGTTTTAAAGCATGGTTTTGTTTTCCTTCCTCCTTTAGTTTTAAGAAAAAAACTTGGGGTGTCTTGTTCTGAGATTTTTTTTCTTCTCCTCTCACCTTGAGTGTCCATGAAGGAAAGAACGCGTTTTTTTATTCCATTCCATTTATGATATCACCATGACTTGTTTCTGAGCGTGGAGCTTCATTCAATGATTTTGACATGGAGACCTTTTACCAGATAATTGATGTTATGCCTTGTCCGCCCATTGTAAATCTCAATCAGCATTTTTTCAAGCTATTGTGAAAAGTTGCACAACCTGTAATTCATGGGAATTGGGGAAGACCAACCCAAAAAAAAGACCAGAATAACACTAATTAAGCTAAAATTGGTTCGTCGGATCGGTATATTAAAGGGCACGATAATTTCTCTTATTTAACGTCGAATACGGCTTATCGTCCATTTATGTCACGTCAATTAGTATACCATTTTAGGCTCCGTTTATTTCGCGAAAAATGAACGAATTGAAAAATATTTTCCTAAAAACGATAACTTGTGTCGCTTATGAAGATGAATAACAGAAAAACATTTTCATCGTCCACAAAAGACATAAATTGTTCTTAGTAATAAATATATTTTTATTGATTATTTATCTTAAGTGATATAAGTGATTATCTTAAAACAATATTTTTCGAATCATTTATTTTTCTGCATAATAAACAGAGGCATATTACATCGATCTTATCCCCAAAGTAAGAGCGCTTTTCTTGCCATTTTCCATTAGAGAAATAAACAACCTCCTACGGAAGGTGGTTAGTAGTTCCCGTGAATGACTTGGGTTGGTGGAGGCACCATTCCTTGCTAAACCACACACACCCATTTATTTGTTTTTTCCTAATTACTCTTCCACAACTGCTGTCTGGTCAATAGTGGATATCTAATCAAAGGCAAAACGTGTGGAATGAGGTAAACTTTACAACTAAATCATGATTAAGCACCAAAGTTTCCTTTGAACCCACAAAAGCAATCAGTGTGACTTGGGGTTTTATTAAAAGCGGGTAGAGTTCATCATTGGCAAAGGAGGGGCTTCCCTTTATCTCTTTCCTAAGATCCAATAACTTTGTCAGCCTTTGCTTAATGGTGATGCCCGTGACCCCCAATTCTTAGATTTTAATGAAGTTTTGAGAAGTGAGATATTAATCTACAGCGGGGAATTCTTTTTTTTTTTTTAATATTTTTCGTAATGTGGTGCTTGTCAATCTTTGTCAAAAGAAAAGGAACTACAGAGGATTGAGCAATGAGATAGTTAATTTTAGTCAATGACCTACTCATTTGCATAAGCATAATAATTAATTTTTTTTGTCATGTTACGCGGGTGTCCTTTTCTCTTTATTAAGATTAGATGTTTGTGAGCATTAGCCAAATAATGGTGCTAGAATTTTTTTTTTCAATTTGGGTTTTGTCATTTAGAATTCCTATTTTTTTTTTCTTTCTATGACCCTTTTGCCAAGAGAATATAATCATGTAGAATCAAGCAATTAAATGATCCATAGCAACAGCCTCATCTTGATAAATTTACCTTAAACTATTTTTTTGACCACAAAAAATCCAAAATTAGTACTCTTGTGATAAAATTATCCCAGACTGATATACTTATAATAAATTTACCTTTCGTTAGTTTTCATTAAATTTAACATCAAATTTCTGGGTTGGATGACACATGGCAGTTCACGAATGTACCAGTTTAGTGTTTTTATCTTTGTTTGTCACAAATGTATAAATTGAAGGTTTTTTTGTGATATTAATCTAATTTAATGAATGGTAAATTTATCAAGGGTGTAATAGTTTGAGGTTTTTCTTGAGGAAAAAAATTAGTTTCGAGTAAATTAATCACAAATGTATCAATTTGGGGCTTTTGGTTGTCAAAAAAATAGTACGGGGTAAATTTGTCACAGATATTCCAATTTGGCATTTTTATGGTCAAAAGAATAATCTGAGATAAAATTATTATAAGTGTACCAGTTTAAAATTTTTTGCGGTATTAACTCTTACTATTTGTCCGACTTACCTTTAGTCAAGGTGGTAGCTAAAAATTCCGAACCTTTAAGCTATGATGGCTTCAAAAGGTTTTTGATTATATGCATTGTAAGGAAAATATTTATTGTTGACCTACAAAAATAAAATTGAAGCTATTGACTATACATCAAGCACTTTGTAGGGTGGCACTTTTGTCATCTCATTATATTTGTGTTGATATATTTGTATCACCTAATGGTTGCCATAAGCTTGAAGCAATGCAATTAGAAAATTAGCTTATTTCTAATTTTTTTTTTCTGAAAATAAAATGAAAGTTAAATGCTGAAAGATCAAAAACTCATGAAATTGCTTAATTGTGATCCACCAAGCCCCCAAATGACAAGCTAAAGAAGATAAAAGCCGGGTCGTTTTCGCCGGTGTCCAATCTATGCAAAAGTCCTTCCTTGGTCTCATTTCACACCGAAGTTTAGACTTTTTGTTTTCCCCCAAATACTTTTATTTTTACTTCTTTAAAAAATTCATGCTCTATTGTAGGATATATACACATATCATAAACTTAAATCAAGTGAACAAAAAATTAAAAGATTTGAAAAGATTTGAATTCAGAAACTTCGACTTTGATATCAATTTTGTAAGATTACAGTAAATTGTTTTAAAATTTAAATTATTAGATGGATATGCGATTTATTTTAGTACATGAGATCAAGGAAATTGATGAAAATCAATCTCTTTTCTCAAAAAGAAAAAGAATCATGCTTTAAAGACATGGGTTTTGTCGCTGCTCGGTAGCGTAACGTCTCTCCGAAGATTCGCACAACTCGACGACATCCCACTCCCCCGCGAGCGTGCAGCCCACACAGTATCCGCCACGCGTCCTCCCTCCCCCGGCTCTTCCCAACTTCCCGAAACTACCCTTACCTACACGCCTTGCCGCCCTCGGACGCCACACCGGATTCCTCTTTTGCCCCTGCCCGCGTGCGTCAGCGGCACCCGGCGCTCTTAACTCGACAGTTATGCCCTCAAAGTCTCGCCTAAAACCACTTCACTCCACTCTCTCTACCCGGCCAGTCGTAACGGTCATCTCCGATCGCTCTCTTTCTCTCTCTAGGACGCGATTTCACCTCGATCCTCGTGAGGAAATTCTCTCTTCAACGCCGACATTCTCGCTGGGTTCTTCGGGTTAATGGCTCTTGGCTCTCGCTCTGGAGGTCGGTTCAGCTCTCCTTTAATGGCGGTTTAATTGCAGGGAAATTGTGGTTTCTCTCCGCATGTGATTCCGAGGCCGGCTTCGATCGCAGGAGATGGTAGCTGCGGTGTCCGCGCCGGTAAACCCTAATAAAGTGGCGGCGATGGTAATGACGACGATGAGGCCGACGGCTCGAGGAGGAGGAGGAGGCGGCGACGTGGCTCGCGCGAACCATTCGAGGCCTCCTCTGTTGCCTTCCGAGCCGGACAATGCGCTCGCTGCTCGCCGACCTAAGGGCCGAGAGGTCACTTCTCGCTACTTGTCCTCAACTTCTTCTACCACGTCTTCGTCTGCTTCGTCCACGTCCTCTTCCGCGTCGTCTGGTTCATCCAGGGGGTGTCCGTCGCCTCTGATTTCGAGGACGGCGGCGATGACGCCGAGCTCCGCGGCGGCTAAGCGCTCGCAGTCGGCGGAAAGGCGGCCGGCGACGGCCCGGCCGAACAAGGATGATTTGAGTGGCGGTGGCGGTGCGAAGGGCGGTAAGTTGACCGCGGCGCAGAAATTGCTGCTCACCTCTGCTCGGAGCTTGTCCGTGTCGTTCCAGGGGGAGTCATACTCGCTTACAGTCAGCAAAGCGAAGCCTTCGCCGGCTCCGAGCAGCACGAGGAAAGGGACTCTGGAGAGGCGGAACCTGTGGCAGTGGCGACTCCGCGGAGGGAACAATTGGAGAATTCAAAGCAGGTAGAGAAGCAGAGGTGGCCAGGAAGGTCGAGGCAGGAGAATTTCTTGAGCAGGAGTGTGGATTTCGGCGATGATAGGAGGAGGACGGGCGGATCTAGGGGAATGTAGTTAGGGCACTGCAGACATCAATGATGGTCGATGTTCGGGCTTCTCGTGATGGACGATTGCCTGACTCTGATTCAGGTGATCACGTGCTGAGAAAAGCTAACGAGGTTGACTGTAGTTCTTCTGACAGTGAGAGTTTGTCTTCTGGTGGCACTTCAGAGGTTCAGGAATGTGGAGGTGGACAAGGACAGCATGGGCCTAGGGGCGTTGTGGTACCAGCAAGGTTTTGGCAAGAGACAATTAACCGGATGCGACACCAACCGGAGGCTGGCACGCCGTTGTGGACTGGCCCTGTCCTAAAAATGAGCTCAACACCAAAACTTGTCATGCCTAAGAAGCCTGGTTTCGGTAGCCCAGTCTCTTCTCCAAAAGGGATTTTGAGTTGCCGGGGACAGGCATCTCCCGTTCGTGGGGCAGTTCGACCAGCATCACCAAGTAAACTTACTCATTTGGCAGTATCAGCAGGAACTTCTCTTGATGTTACTGCAAGTAATATACCTTCCATCTTGAGCTTTGCTGCTGAGGCTAGGAGAGGGAAGATTGGGCAGAACCGTATAGTTGACGCACATGTTCTGAGACTGCTGCACAACCGTCTTTTGCAATGGCATTTTGTGAATGCCAGAGCAGATGAAGCACTCTCTGCCCAGACATTACACGCAGAGGTATGACTACTTAAGCCAAATTTTGTCCTGAAAGGGTGAAACTATTAATATGGACTGCTACACATTGAAATGCCGCATTTCATCATCTGTAAGGGGTTTTAGTAGGTTCAATCAAAAGGGCACCATGTACTTCTAAAAACTTTTAGCTATTGGTTTATGCTGAATTTTGTGTAATGGATTGATCATTTCAGATTATTTATCAGCAATGTCGAAAGTGAACTTAATTGATTGTCATGCATAAGAAGTGTAGGGTCCATAGACATGCATCAAACAAATTTGGGTCAGAATTTTGTTTCTGGATCTTCATATTTATTATATGGAAGCAATGTATAGAAAGAGAGCTTGAAGAAATGAATTGAAGAAACAGGGGACATGGCATGGTATTTGCTTGATGATGCAAGATGGCTTTTGTATGGATTGCTTTGGCCCCTACAACCCCCTTTTGTTCGAAGTTAAGATCAAGATGGAAGGGAAGACAATAGCCAAACCTAAGATTTATATCTTGGTCAGGCTGGATCTCCACCAAGCCAGACCCGTGTTCTTTTACGTTTGTGCATAATTCTCCATGGAAAAATGCCCCTTTGTCGCTCAGATATATGGTGGATCTATCATAATGGTTGCATTGAGCTTGTGAAAATGTGAGGCAAACTGGTTGCTGGTTAGTATTTGAGCTTGTATGGGTGATTCAGCCATGAAATTGCTCCATGGATTGAGTCCATGGTGCTTATTTAGAAGTTTAAACGGATGTAATGCCAATATCTTGCTGATAGATTTAGGGAAATCTATATATGATTATGTACTTTAGACAATCTAGCCACACATAAACATATAGGCAAATAAGCTGGCTATAAATCTTATTTTTCTTATAAATTTAACTGGTTAGTTATTGAGGGGTACTGGTTCGTTTTGCAGGGAAGTTTCTCTCTTAATTGACAGGAGGAGTAGGTCAAAATGTGCAAACAGTGTGTTGGAGATTTATTTTTTTAAAGTGAGTCTGTGATAGTCACTGAGATGCTAAGAATGAACTCGGTACAACAGAAAAGATTGGTATAGTTCTGATAAAATTTGGTGATAGATGAATGAGGTTGAAGTGATGATCAATAGCCAAAAAAAACGTTTTAAATGTTACTAAGCCTATTTGATCAGAGAATAGTATAAGAAGAAACAATTATCTAGATTCTTGAATAGTTAGACATGACTTGCAAGGAGAATAAGAAGCTATTAAATAGTAGTCTTGGTGAGTTTACGATTTTGTGGAACCAAAGATGGAGTCTGGACCTGTAGACTAGTAATGTTGAAATTAACAACTTGAGTGGAAATTTTTTGATCCTTCAGTCATTAATGGGGAAAGAATTGAATATTTCTGACAAGGGAATATTATTGCTAGTGGAACTGGAAAACTTGGGCCATCAGTGGCAAAAGAAAACAAAAGGCTTCACGGGAAGATGCTACTACCTCTTATAATGTTTAAGGGTCACTTAATGGATGTCGTCTCATCGACAAAACAAAGGTCTCTATTGAGCATCACTATGAGGGGCACGAGATTGATTGATGGATCCATTTTAAGATGTTTGTTGAAGTTGTCCCACATCGCTTAACAACGGGTCCTATATGCTATTAATATTCATGTGGTCTTCCTCCATTTATTAGCTTAAGCTTTTGGGGTGAACTTTCTAGCATGGTATCAGAGTCAGTGTCGTCCCTTTCACGAATGTGAGTCCACCTCCCATTAATTTAAGCTTTTGGGTTGGACTTTCTAATAAGACTTTCGATTTACTTGGAAGCTTAAACATTGGTTCTCTTGAACACATCCTAGAATAGGGAATCAGGAAGCTATGTCATTCTTCCAGCCTCTTGCGTACTTGAGACATGATCTACTAATAATGACTGCGTCTGTTTAGCCTAACTGTGTTATACCTTGCTTCTATATTCTTAAACTTCATTATGAGTAGTGTTAGATTTATACATGGTTTTCTCAACAGTTCAATGTCTGAGGAAGAACTTATGTCCCTTTCGTGTTCTGTTTTGCCAGAGAAGCATATACACTGCCTGGCTGAGCATCTTCAAGCTGCGAGAATCTGTTAAAGCCAAAAGAATTGAGCTGCAGTTGCAGAGGCAAAATCTGAAGTTAACCTCTGTTTTCCATGGACAAGTAAGATCCACTTGTAGAATAACTGTTTTGGTTCAGATGTGGCTACATTGAAACATGCCTATATCGACCAATTTATCAAGCTTGAAAGTGGAGGGGCTAGCTTGGAGAAGTCGTATTAGTGCAGATTTCAAAAATGTATTGGTTGAAATGAGTGTTGTGAACTTTAAATTGTGTTTGAATTTGCTTATGTGATTAACTCGTAGCTCGTACTTTTGCTTTTAGCATTTGACTCTTGACTTTTAGTTGGATACTGAATAAATCTTTTAAAGAACTGAATATTAGTATGAAATAGTCAAAGCATATTAGTTTCCTATTCCTTGGACAAGTAAGATCAACTTGTAGAACCTCTGTTTTCCATGGACAAGTGAGATCCACGTGTAGAATAACTGTTTTGGTTCTGATGTGGCTACATTGAAACATGCCTATATCGATCCATTTATCAAGCTTGAAAGTGGAGGGGCTAGCTTGGAGAAGTCGTATTGGTGCAGATTTCAAAAATGTATTGGTTGAAATGAGTGTTGTGGACTTTAAATTGTGTTTGAATTTGCTTATGTGATTAACTCGTAGCTCGTACTTTTGCTTTTAGCATTTGACTCTTGACTTTTAGTTGGATACTGAATAAATCTTTTAAAGAACTGAATATTATTATGAAATAGTCAAAGCATATTAGTTTCCTATTCCTGGTATGAGATCCACTTGTAGAATAACTGTTTTGGTTCTGATGTGGCTACATTGAAACATGCATGTATCGATCCATTTATCAAGCTTGAAAGTGGAGGGGCTAGCTTGGAGAAGTCGTATTGGTGCAGAATTCAGTATTGGTTGAAATGAGTGTTGTGGACTTTAAATTGTGTTTGAATTTGCTTATGTGAGTAGCTCGTACTTTTGCTTTTAGCATTCGACTCTTGACTTTTAGTTGGATACTGAATAAATCTTTTAAAGAACTGAATATTGGTATGAAATAGTCAAAGCATATTAGTTTCCTATTCCTTGGACAAGTAAGATCCACTTGTAGAATCTCTGTTTTCCATGGACAAGTGAGATCCACTTGTAGAATAACTGTTTTGGTTCAGATGTGGCTACATTGAAACATGCCTATATCGATCCATTTATCAAGCTTGAAAGTGGAGGGGCTAGCTTGCAGAAGTCGTATTAGTGCAGATTTCAAAAATGTATTGGTTGAAATGAGTGTTGTGGACTTTAAATTGTGTTTGAATTTGCTTATGTGATTAACTCGTAGCTCATACTTTTGCTTTTAGCATTCGACTCTTGACTTTTAGTTGGATACTGAATAGATCTTTTAACGAACTGAATATTAGTATGAAATAGTCAAAGCATATTGGTTTCCTATTCCTCGCATAACATATGGAATGACTTGTGTGTATGCTTGAGCGGAAAGAAGATATGTTTACTGGTATTTACCTCCGTCTTCTGTAAGTTCTAATTTGATTATTACGCTCCTGGAGAACAGATTAGATATCTGGAAGAGTGGGCTTCAATAGATCACGACTACTCAAATTCTTTGTCGGGGGCCACTGAAGCCTTGCGGGCTAGCACTCTTCGCCTTCCTGTCATTGGTGGGCAAGGGTATATACTAAAATTTGTTACTAACTCCTCACAGAATCATTGCTTTAAATGGGCCTTGATACAGGTTAGTGACATTCTTTGATATTCAGGTTGACATCCAGAAAGTGAAGAATGCTATTTCTTCAGCAGTTGAGGTGATGCAGGCCATGGCGTCCTCCATCTGCTTATTTTCATCAGAGGTGATATTCCGTTCCTTATAAAAATAAGTAATTTTTCTTTCCAATTTGATATATAAGTCTCTGTTTGGTGATGCTTTTGTATAAAGTAGAAGAAAATCTTGAGGACATGGTACTTGGTGCAGAATGAGGATTTATTTATTGGAGTTTGTGTGTTTCACCTCTCTTAGGAGAGAGTCCATGTGCTGATGGATCTCCTTCTTATTAGTTCTTATAGTGCTCCTATATGAAGTGGCATGATATGCTTCTCCTTATTTCTTAGCTTAGTTGCTAACTTATTGTGATAGGAGTTTGTTCCTCTGAACATTCTGCCATTTCATATACGGTCTTGTTAAATTATACTTCACATGAAATAATTCTATTTCCAAGACATTGATTGTGCATAACGCAAGGGCAAATAATACTTTGCAAACCGTAAGTTTCTATAATTGGTTGTTTAACAAGCGCCTTTGGGGCACTCATTAACAAATTCTTCATAAATCATAGAATGGAACATAACTACAGTCAACCTTACCAAAAAAAAAAAGAACATAACTACAGTCAAGTAGCTTGCAGTGAGTTGACATTTTAGAAAATTATGACTGTCATGACTATGGTTTAACAAAATTGTGGTTTTTTGTGTTGTAATATCTTATTTCTGGCCAACATTTTAGCATGACTCTTTTTTGGTACCTGAAAAGAAAATATGTTATTCTCTTTGTTCTTTCTGTTCAATACTGCGGCATTAGTAGTGCTTTCTCCATTCCTCACTCTTGCGTGGAGTAAAGTGTAATCGGGTGATTTATTTGAAATGATATATTAGTATGCTTTTATGGTGAAATGATATCAGTGGTACTTCTACATTTGCTCAAAATTGAAACATTGCTGTATTGTTTTTGTTGGTCCAAAATGGTCCCTTACTTTCTAAAAAATGTCACCATTAGTGCTCGATTAAACTTGGCAGTCGGTGTGCTGGCAATTGGAAAGCTGAGGTGGTAATCTGAGTACACTTGTCACGCTTTTATTGGTACGTTTGTTGTTGATGTGGCCATAGAATTAAGAAGTGAAATAAGTTCATGTACAGTGGACAAGCGTGGTACTGCCAACCCAACGGCGACCACCAACCATCTTGGTTGCCTATCCATGGTGACCACTGTGCCAGTGGTTGTCATATCTGTTTCAGCGGTGACACTAGCAGAGCAGATCAAGATCCTTGATCTGGATCTCAGTTGCTATTCATTGCAACGGTGGTCGCCTGTCAAGCCTGACCAACGTCATGGTGTGTTGCCATGGTGGTCTCAAATCCAGCAGCCACGCACAGAAAAGCAGGCAGCAAAGCCGGTGGAAATCTGAGGAGACCACCGCGACGGTGGTGGCTTGAGTTGTGCAACCACTATGACGTGGTCACCCAGCAACACCAATGGTGGTATTGCCTGGTGTATGCAGCTCTCGTATCTATTTATTTAATTATTTTTGCTATCGCAGAAATGAAAAAAAAAATGGGTCCATAAATCTAGGTCAAATCCAAGTCAGCTTAAAAAAAAAAATGGGAAAGTCCATGTTAATTTGTAACGGGTCAGAAAATAGGACAGTGACCATTTTGAACAAAAAGAAATAGAAAGTTGATTTTGAATTTCGAGTAAAAGTAGAAGGACCACCAATACCAATTCACCTATTTTATCTATTCTGGCTCCTTTAGTTGAGCACTTATTTATTGATCTCTTCTTGGTAAAAATATATATCATCTCTGATAGTTAGGGATGGCTAATCAACTCTATGTGTTGGCAGAGCCGATTGAGTACCTCTTTTAAGAAACTTGGTGAGCCTTTCTCTTGCATATGCCTGGGAAAACTTAATCCACTTATAGGGACAGTCCATTTTTACTTTCAACTCCTTCAAGGACCAAAAACAGCTTCAATTTGGTTGCCCTTTAAAGGGGAACCTCTCATTTTTGGTTAAACTAGACATTTGTGCGGCCCTTCACTGATGAGAACTGCTCAGTGAATCTTGCCCGCACACTGTCATGGGCTGGTTCTCTACTACTGCTATTTCTCGGACATCCGCGTTGGCCTTCAGCTTAGATAAAGTTCATGTGAAACAAACCATTCAGCAACTCATAAAATGACTTTCTATTCTCCTGTCGATGTAATTGGTTTTGTGCTCATTTGTCTAAGTATAAAATTGTGATAGGTTGGGAACGTTAACAATCTTATGGCTGAACTCGCGAGGGCTACATCACAATAGCAGTGTCATTTTGAATCAATGCAGAGATCTCTTGTTGACGATTGCGAGCCATGCAGGTACCATTAATCAAATTATTTTATTTCCTATATGTGGAATTTAATTGAACTCCATTGATGATGATGCTGGAGTCATATTATATGTCACAAGTTAGGGGGCAATTATCTATAGTAAGCAGAGTAATTATAACTCTAATAGAAAAGGAGAGCCTTTCTCTTGCAGATGCCTGGGTGGGACAGTCCATTTTTACTTTCAACTCTTCAAGAGAAACAGCTTCAGTTTGGTTGCCCTTTAAGGAGGTTAAACCTAGACTGTAGGAGTTCTTGCAGCACACTGTCAGCATTTCTCGGAGTTGGCTAGAAGTTCATGTGAAACAAACCATTCAGCAACTCATAAATTGACTTTATGTCGAGTTTTGGCTTTGATTGAAGGTTGGATTTCTTATGGCTGATCTTGCAGTGTTGGATCAATCAGAGATCCTTGTCAACGATTGCTGCCATGAACATTAGTCCTATATGTGGAATCATTGTACGTTGACATATGATGTAAGCAAGTAAGCAGTTAGAGTCTGACTAATTGAGTCAATTGCCAGGTAAATGAAAGTAGCCTCAGAACACACCTTCTGCAAGTACAATGTGCACCCTCAACCCCAAGCATTACCACGGAAACATGATGCTGATACTATTTGAAGCTAACATCTCATAACAGTACCATTCCTCGATTCGGCAATTCGGGGGTAAAAACAGCATGGAACATTCCGTTTTGGCTTCTGAAACCAAAGAGCTTAACTTTGGTCTTTCTTTGGGATGATCCATGGGAAGCAGAAGGCATGCGGCGATGGACATCATGGGCATGCCGATGCAAGGACCGTGGTTTGAACATCTAGTCTAGGTTCTATATGGATCATCTGTACGTTAGAAGGAAGTGTACATAAATGATGTTTCCTTTCGTTTTCTAGAGCCAGCCTGGGAACAGAAAAAGAATGGAGAAGAAGTACAGACTTGTAGTCCGTTGCTTCTTTTTCTGCTCTCTATTGTAACTTGCCTCGTAGATCTTCGGCATGTTTTGTAAAGCATATATAGTAAGCCCATTGGGAAGTTTCAGCCCTAAAAGTATGTTGTGCAAATAGTCTCTGGAGGCAAATCTCTAATTGTATTAGCAATTCTAATCACTTCATAGTTTCGCCTTGACGGAGGCCATAGAATTACATTTACCTTTAAACCTGTCTGATTGCCTTTTGGAATGTCATAGAATCATCGACATGAGTAACATCTTACATGCTACATCTTCGCCGGTCCATAGCGTCAGATGCATACATTTGGTCGTCAGTCAATTTTGGCTACCGGTTTGGGCTGTTTTTACGTGATGTGTCTGCTTTCCGGCGTTTCTATATATATATATATTTGACATTTCATGAGGTCGACCGGGTAAAGCGATAGTCTTAGGATCGACAGATACACCTCCTGTAAGGCTTAATAGCCTTAGTTTGCAAGGGGAATACGAAACATAAATGAATCTATAAAGTTGTTTTGGTCAGGTCTCGTTTGGAATTTGTTGTACCGATTTGCAAAGTGATAATCATCTGATATTCCTGGTGTTATTCTTGCCCAACTGTACAGTGCACCTGACAAACAGTCTTCTTGTACTTAATTTTTTTTTTCGTTTAAAGTTAATTTACATATGATTTCCAGCCAAAACTTAAAAAAAAAATATCATCTAAACTGAAAACAAAATAATACGATAAATTTATATATGCTTTCTTTCATATGTGAACAATTGCACATTTTCAAAAGATTCCGGTGTTTCATTTGAAAATCGAAATCAAATTCACAAAAAAGAGATGAATAAAATAGAAGTTGCTCTAATTAGAATAGGTTTTTTTGAAAAATGCTGGGATGTTTCCATGTTCTGGCACGTGCTCAAAATGTATTTTTTTTTAGGGTATTGTGAAGGGTTAATATCACGGAAAAATCTAGACTAATGCACATGCGATAAATTTACCTCAAACTATTTTTTAATCACAAAAAACCTCAAAATATTACATATATGATAAATTTACCCCAAACTATCTTTTTGATCACCAAAAATCCTAAATTGGTACATCTGTAATAAATTTATCCTAAACTGGTACATTTGCGTTAAATTTACCTTTCGTTAGCTTTCATTAAATTTTACTGTCAAATTGCTAAGTTAGATGATACATGATAGATGACGGGTATACCCATTTGAAATTTTTATCCATTGTTTCTCACCGAGGTATTAATTTGGAGTTTTCGGGGTTATTAAATTAATTTACGAAAATTAAAGGAGGATAAATTTATCACAAATATACTAGTTTATGATAAATTTGTCACAAGTATACTACTTTAGGATTTTTGGTGGCCAAAAAAATAGTTTAAAGTAAATTTATCGCAGATATACCAGTTTGGAGTTTTACATGGTAAAAAAAAATAATTTGAAATAAATTTATTATAAATATATTAATTTGAAATTTTTCGTCATATTAATCTTCTTGTGAAATTAATTTGCCTGCGTGCGTGTAATTTTTTGCGTGGAAAACGTGCGTTCAGCCCGCCAGCCGAGCGCCAGTCAGTCTTGGACGTTTACGGTACGGTCAATGGGTACAGAGAACTTGGCCCCAATCCGGTCCATAAGAAGGTTCCTAGCGTAGAAGGAAGGAATCTCTTTGCCGTTTTCAGATATGGATTTGCACCTTCGCACCGTCAAAGTAAAGAGGTTGTCAAAAGGTAGGGAGGAGAAGAAAAGTAGGCCCAAAAAAAAAAAAAAAAAAAATTCTCCAATCCAAATCATCACCGTCAAATACGTTTAATTAATTTTGTTACTATTGGTATCTCAAAAGAAACCGACTCGGCAAATAAGTTAAACTTTCGACCAAAAAAAAAAGGTTATCAACTATCCATTTTATGGTTTTCCCGTGATCAATAAACCAACGAGTTCCTTGATCTTGGAAAAGAAAATTCAATGTAAAAATTCACGGAAGGAAAATCATCAAATACTCGAAATGAGTAAGAAATTATATTGGCTTTAACAAGTGTCGGGCTTATGATGCTAACGAAAAGCACCGGTCACTCCGTAGTTTAACGATGACGGTCGAAGAACGAAACGACTAGGAGAAGAAATTGTACCATTAAAATTTTATTATTACTTTGGGGATTCTTATAGTCTAATTTGTAAAGTTTCCCATGTTCTGAAAGATGCCTAAATTTGTTTCTAACACGGGTTTGACGCAAAACTTATCTTTTTGATCTCAAATCTTTTCTCCTAAAGAAGATGAGATCCCTACAACAAATTAATAGAAGAACCACCCCCCAAAAAAAAAACCAAAAAAAAAAAAGATACAGATTGATAAGACGCCCAAATTTTTTTTTTTTTGGGTCGAAATAAGAAACCCAATTTTTCAGAGTCGAGTGATACGGCTTAAACTCCGAATCGGGGTTAAAAAGCCGAAAGGCTACACCCAACTTGCCCCTGCCTGCCCCCGAAAATGAAAATAATGATAATCACATAAAATTTAAAAATGAAAAGAAAGACGATAATTACCGGAGCCCCTTCTACTTTTCACAAGCCATACATATCATATGGTCAGCAAATCCCAGTGTGCTCGTCCACAATGTGAATCCGAGCGTCCAGATACGACCGCTAAAGTTCCGCGACAGAACCGGCGGCTCCTAAAAGGTTCAGGGCACACTACGTGGTCTCAAGGATAAGAAGACGAAAAGGGATTCCTCCGTCACATGAACCCAATCTCCTCACTTTTCAATTTGCTGTCCTGTACTGTGGCCTACCAAAGCCAACCCAAAATTGCCGACTTCCTCCCAGGGACGGCCGGTTTTTCTCCTCTTTCCTCGGCCGACCAAGCGAATATAATATGATATAATACAAAATTCGTGCCGCTGAGGTTTCTTCCGTCGGCCAAATTGCGCCTGTTGGCCAAATTGCGCCACTGAAGCTGTCGAATGGCAGCACTTTGACTTGTGCCCGGCAGCCGCACATGTCCAGTCTTTGGCCACTGAAAACGTGCTGTCGTCGCGTTCATTTGAGGAGCTGGACAAGGGGGAGCGCTTATTGGGAAAGAGAGGAGAAGAAACTTTACGTGATTAGGCATTCATTCGAGGCACTTTTTCTTTCTAGTGTCGTTTTTGTGGTCAAGAATTGAAAAATCAAATCTGGATGAGTAGTAGATGATACGGGTGACCAGCAAATAGGTGCCACCGAGTGTGAAATTTGTTTGGTCCTCCCCATCTGTAAATAATGTGCACACATGTTGGTAGCCCACCTAGATCGTGCGTTTCCTCATGGCTCTCACTATCTTCAACTGTGTACGATTAGTTAATTAGGCCACTTGTCTATTCCGGCGCAGGAGTATCGATCGTCGCGTCGATGAAACGCAATCGGGGCGGCGAGATGAATTTCGGCGCTCTTATTATCATTTTCGAATCGTGGAGGAGGGAATGCCGGTGTGAAAAAGTAATTTCCCCCTCTCGTGAGTAGACAAGAAGTGATTGGAGATGTGCTTGTCTAGTTTGGATATGTACTCGAGTTGAATAGAGCCCAGACAATGGAGCTCGACGTGGTTCGCAAACTCGATGCTTGAAACTTGGCTTGAACCGGAACGAGCATTGAAATTTATGCTCGGGTTCATCTCGGTTACAAATCGATCGCGAAGGAACTCGAGCTTGACTTCGATCTTACAAAAGTTGAAATAGTGTGGGCGTATTTATATATATATATATATATATATATATATACTCAATTAGGCTCCAAGCAATCGACGAACTCGAGCAAGAGTCGACAAGATACTCGAGTAGCTCAGGCTTGACTTGATTCGAAGTTGATTTCAATTTTCCACAAGCCAGAGCTTGAGTTACTATATAAGTAGCTTGACTTAATTCCATCTTTTAAGTCTGACTAGCATTCAAAAATTTTTCAAGGTCGAGTGCAATTTAAACCTCAGCAAAGCCAATAGTCCAAATGGAGGGTGACAGTTATCCTCACCCGATGGTGGCGAGGGCGTCCCTCACTTGAAGCAGCGATGGCTGGGGGAGGGGGAGAGGAAAAAGAAAAAAGAAAAATAAAAGGCAAAGGAAAACAGAAAAAGGAAAAAAAAATTAAAAATGTAAAAGAAAAAGTTGCTTTTCAATCAGGCCCTTATTTGAAATAACATTCGCTTCAAGCCCTTATTTGAAAAAATGAAGGCAGTCGAGGCCTTTATTTGAAATTTTTCCTTGTAAATACAATATCAATATTAACTTACTTTCTACCATTAAATTCAAATATATGGTTGTTTTCTAGGAGAACCAAAAAGACGTTCAGTTTCCATTCCCCAAACTGCTAAAAAAAATCATTTTTTTGTCCTTTATTTCTCAGATCTTTCTGGTGGGAAGCAGGGTTATCACCTTAGACTTGTGCCAAGGTTTAAGGCAAAAAAGAAATAGGATCTTTATTTGAATACCGCCAATCAATCTTTAGGAAATTCAGTTGCTGATAATTGAACATCATTATAGGTGCATTTAACATGCATTTATCTATTCCAATCTTGTAAATCCTCGGACCACATGGTCAATCAAAATTTAGGTATTAAAAACATGGTATTAGAAACATTCAATTTCCATAGAGCCACTATATAAATTTTCAACAGTTTCCTTTCTTAGTTTGATTTAATTCTTCAGAATGTTAAAAATATGCACTTTGATTGCTAGTTTTCTTTTTCTTTTTTTTTTTAAGTGTTCATTTTCCAGTTTTTTTTTCAATCCATCTTTAAGGTCGAATGGAGGCTGTTATTAAAGAAGCTATTATTGACAGATGCATTTTATCTTTGCATATAACTCTTTAAATATAACGTCTCATATATCATGCAAGGACTATAGTTTGTTTAAGAGAATAAAGAATAAAAATCAATGATTATGATTATGATTATGATTATGATTATGTTATCAAGTGTATTAACTCTACAAAACGCGTGGGACACCATCTAATTAGACGGTCAAATCCATTCTGTTCATGAAAATTTGAGAGCATAAGGAAGTACTTAGCCCCATTTTCCATTAAGGTTCATAAAAATCACTGATCATTTCGCAGGGAAGAATATGTGCTTTCATTCCAATAGGTTAAATCTCTCACAGTTAAAAAAAAAAGTTTATAATCAATCTAGACGGTGCAGTTTTTAATCTGTTAATCAGGTTGCCTAAGTTTAATAAAGATATATATTATTCAAAAAACGACTCTCATTTGGGGTAAAATATTTCGAGTGTTTTAAACACATTCCTTCATCGATCAATGTTGTTTCTAGTAATATCTCCTTTTTATCAGCGTAATATTATCAAAAAGAAAATAATCAAACCAAATAGTGTTTAATTAACAAGCTAAAATAAGCCAAAACAAGATAAATAAGTAGCAAGGTGTGTTTGCTTTAAGCAAAGTGTTTTCTGAGAATTGGTTTTCCGGACTTTCACCCCTTTTAGTTCGCCGAAATGAGAAGCCAACGAAAAACACTTTTCAGTTAATGAAAAAAATTTGATGTATAAATTCAGGAAAGTGAATTCTTCAATATGAAGTGTTGAAAACACTTTGCGAAATTCTCCTCTTTAATTTTTTAATTTTAATTTTAATATTTATATTTTATTATATTATGTTTTCTTTTTTAATATTTAATATTTATTTTAATATTGAATATTTTACAATCATATTTATTTTCTTTTTCCCCTTTTTGTCCTTTCCCTTGGCCAGTCGCCAGCCCTTGGTGACTGCCAATGATTGACCATTGGTGCAGCTAGGCGAGCTCACCAAATTTGGCTTCGAGCATTGGCCCTTGGCGAGAGGCTTGTCGAGGCCAACGAAGCTCAAGTTGCCTCAAATAACCGGTGATTGACCGTAGATGCGGTCAACGAGCTCGAGTTTGCTGGGATTTGACGAACTCAAGCTCGTCGACCATGTCTGTGGCCAGTCGCTAGTCAATGACTAGCTGAGGAAGAAAGGAAAAAGAAAGAAGTTGAAAAGTTAAAAAAATAATAATTTAAAAATACAATTTTTTTGCCCTAGATAAAGCCATGAAGTTGAAATTATTTTCTAAATGAGATCCAAACACCAGAACACGTTTTTGGCCGCATTTCACCAAACAAAGAAAAACTAACCATTTTGTCGAATAGTGATTTGTCGGAAAATGTTTCCCTTGTCATAAAGTTTTTTGTAAAACAAACGCACCCCAAAAGAATGCTTAAATATTTTAAAAGATAATTTTTTGAGTTAAAATTTTTTTTAAAAAAAATTATGTGGCGTGCTATGACAAGGAATGAGGACCCCATTATAGTAGAGGCAAGGTTAGCAAGCGACCATGGCCACATATTTGGCAAGAGTGGCACCATGGTTACCGGGAGCAAGAAAGGGTGTCGCTACCCTTCTCGGCGAGGGGTGAGGTCTCATGACCTTTGTCTGATTTGTGGCAAGGGTAGCGTACGACCTCGCCCGTAGTTGGAGAGGGTCTCGCCGCCTTCCGAAGCACCCTCGCCACTGCTCCGACGGTGGTGGCCAGGGGTTGCGCCACTGCTCATTAACCTTTCCCCATCTTCACTTTTCTTTTTCTATTTCTTTTTCTTTTTTTTTATTGAAGATGATCCAATGCAAACATGAAATATAAATATTCGTTAAAACCTTTATTCAAGTAAACATAAACTGGAATTGAAAATGTTCACCATGAATAATAAATAAGTTGAATTATGAGTGAAGAAAATTTACTACAGATAGATCAGTGTTATTCGAGTTTTATTTACTCGTAATGCAAAGATTTATCAACGTCAGATTTGTCTATTCCTCGGCGTGTCATGACGTAAGCGAGTAAATTTAAGTATACATGTGCTTTTGAGTAATGCGGATCCAACTTGCGAATACCCATCTTTCTTTGATGACCCGGGTCACAAGTTTTGAGAATGGGATTAATTTCAGACTGGAAATCGTTAACCCTCTGTTTGGCGCAACGGGGAAAAACCCACGTTCACATTGGTGGGCCTGACCGACCCGAAAACCAGAAGCTTCGAATCCGACCCGTTTTTTGGGTCCATGAGACGATGATTGGGCGGGTCGTTCGTCAGCACCACGACCTCTGACGTACCGAACAGCCTCTTGCGATGCCCATGCGCGTCTCGTGGGGCGACCGGGTCCGCTTTCACACGGCTCCGTCCTTTGCTTGAACCGTTGAAAGCAACGACTTTTCTGGCCGGTTGGTTGCGCAACCGACTGTACTACGACTCAACCGACTTGTGCGCGTGAATTAAAACGTGTAAGCTAAGTCAGGGCGGCGAACATCGACATAGAATGAATCGGATTCAACCCATCAATCAATGAAATCAGGGGTGCCGTAAGCGACTTCCGCGCCGTTTCCGCCTTCGCCGGCCGCCGAGATTCGCGACGGGCGGGGTTGGGGGTGGGCCCTCTCCGCCACGTCGTCCGCGGGGATGGTCAGATTCGCACGCTTGGCTTTTTGCCCGAACCGTTTAGGGAAACGGACTTTGTTTCAGCCGATTGATCGACCGCTGGACTCAATCAATCCTCTACTCGGGAAGTTTCGTACTTTTGCTTCAGCAGCTTCGTGGCTAATTGGATCACGCCATTATAGTAATGCGAGAATCAAAAACGTGGAAGCGAAGTGGGCGACAATATAGAAATGGAATGAATTGAATTCCAACCAATCAATGAATTGAGATTGCCTTGCGTCACCGACTGAAACAACTAAGGCAACTCGAGCCGCCGTCGAACCTGTATGTACAGCGTACCCCTCCTCCCATCAAGAACTCTCACCATCACCCAACAAACAAGAAAAGACGAACAAAAACAAACAAACAAACAAATCGTTTCTAGTAAATTCTCTGATTCTATCTGAAACTCTTATCGAATTCCGTTTCCCGATCCGGTTTTCTGTTTTTTGTGGGTTTCCGAATCGGACCCATTTCAAGCCGCTTCCATCTTCACCGGCTGCGCCAAGAACCGGGGCTTCTTGGAGGGGTGCGGGCTATCCACCTCGTCGTCGGCGCCGGAGACCACGAACCTGGGCGAGAATTCCGGCAGCGCCGGGATGTTCAGATCGAACTCGCGGTGCCCCTGGCTCTGCGTGTGCGTGGAACCCACGCCCTCCGAGACGCTCACCCCGCTGGCGGCCGGGCGGGGGCGGGGGCGGGGGCGGGGGCCTCGTAGTGGCACCGCTTGTGCCCTCCGAGGGCCTGGCCGCTGGGGAAGCTCTTGTGGCAGATCGAGCACTCGTGGGCCTTCCCGGAGGAGGTCGTCGCCGCGGAAGTCGAGGTGGTCGGCTGCTCGTCACCGCTCCGGCGCCGTTCGCCGCGGACGCGAGCTTGCGGTGGCTGGCCTTGTGGCCGCCCAGGGCCTGGTAAGAGGAGAAGGCCTTGTCGCAGACGGGGCACTTGAACGTCGCCTTGGACTCGGAGGGAACCTTCGCCGAGGGCAGAGGCGGGGGATGGCCAGCGACGGCGGAGGAGGAGGAGTCCCTGCCGGCGCCGCCGCGGGCGAGCATGATGAGGCAGAGGGCGAGGTACTCCTCCTCGGTGGGAGGGTTGTGGGGGGCGCTTGGAGCGCTTGCGCTTGGCCCAGGGCTCGGCGAAGTGGCGGTCGTAGGAGGAGGAGGAGGAGGCGGCGGAGGAGTCCTTCATGAAGTGGAAGGGCGGGAGGGAGCGGTGGGGGAGCTGAGGGCTTCCAAAGCCATGGCGGCTAGAGAGCGAAGTTGGGTGGTGGCGGTTGTTTGTGGTGGAGCTGCACAGAGAGAAGAGAGAGAGGTTGGGGGGATTTCTGCGATGGGAGTGAAGAGTGAAGTGAAGTTGCGGTGTGGAGGGGATTTTTATACAAAGCGAGAGAGGGAAGAGAGAGAGAGAGAGAGAGAGAGAGGAAGTTGCGTGACAAGTGGAGGGAACGAGAGTGAGGTGCGCAAGAAGCTCTGTCTGCGTGACTCAAGTGGACCCCCATTTCCTTCATTTTTCATTCCTTCTTGCCTTCGAAAAAAAATAAAAAATTAGAACCCAAAAAAAAAAAAAACAAAAATTGAAAAAGAGAAGGAAAAGAAGTGAGGATGGGTGTATTTGGGTTGGTGAAATTTAGGCGGTGAGGAGTTCGAGTTTGGTGGATAACCAGAAATTGCTCGAAGTCTTATGGAGTGCTTCTTCTCTCCTCTCCCTGGGTCAAAACGTGCGTGGTGAAAAGGTTGCCCATACAAATATCTTCCCATCCTTAAAACCAAATTGAACGCGACACACAGTTATAATGCCCATGGATATCGCTCTTAGCAAATTAATCGGAGGCCCGCCGGCGATGCCGAAACATTTACATATTGCCGCATTATTCACCGTCGATTTCGGGGTCGGTGAGAGAGCAGATTGCTAACAAAGAAACCTCCGAATCCGCGGTAAGCACGTCGCTCGCGGACAGTTCTTTTTTTTGCACTGCCCGGCCGGCGCATGCCGTAAATTACTCGTCTAAAATCCACCGCCGGGGTGCCCAGCAAGAATTTTTTATCGCATCATGACCAGACTACGTCGTTTTTGTAACCCCCTTTATTTTTTTTTACGTTAGTTGGAGGAGTGTTGTGATAATTGAGTGGGATCGAAGGGGGAGCACCACTTGCCATACGTTTCCATGTTTCAAAGAGCGAGGGGGAGACGGGTTCAAAGTCAACAAGGGCATACCAAGTCTCTCCACCGTGCCGCCCCTCCCCCCCACCCCCACCCACGCGGTTCGGAAGTTTCCCCAGCTGCTGCCGCCGGCACCGGCCCACGCCCATCTTCGCCCTTCAAAACTATGTGAAGCCCACGTGGATCCCTACCGATGACTATCGCCTAATTATGTAATTGAAAAACGACACGAATGATACCTAAATTTTTTATTTGTTCGATGCGTGATCTTTGAACTTCAACCCAATATATAAAGAAGTCCTGAATTTTTTGGTGCACGTTCAATTTAGTCTCTTACTATATAAAAATATCCAACGTAGTCCCTGAACTTGAATTAAGGGAATGATAGCATTTGATATTTCATATAGTATAAGAATTAGATTGAACAATTACCAAAAGTTCAGAGATCGCATTGCACGTTTGATGAAAGTTCATGGGCCGTCTGTGTGATAATCCCTATTGTAATTAGAGTATGGCACCCCCTAATTAGTATGTTAATCGGCAGAGCTTGAGAGCGAGGAGGGAGGGAGGGAGGATTAACAACTCACCCACAGGGCCACAGGCAAAGTTGACCGAGCTAAGTTTCTTCCTTCCGCTGCGACTGTGGAAAGTCAAAGATCAAGCAGTTGACCGAGCATAGAGGGTGTGCATGCGTAACCAGAAGCAAAGTTGACCGGTTCTCTTCCATACCGACGAAGTCGCATTATGTACTGCCGGTACCCGGGGGCGAAAACGACGTCGTTTATACTCGTTGGGTGGGGAGTCGTGGGTTCAGTTCCAACTCCCGCTGAAATTTCAGCTCTCTCTCTAGAAGACAGTAGAAGAGAGAAGAAGAAGAAGAATATCGCACAGGTTCGCCATTGCATCTGGGAAAAGGTGATTTCTTTACACGTGCGATTTCC
>JAGVVM010007099.1:0-18099 GCA_019149425.1 Psidium friedrichsthalianum
TTCAAGTTGCAAAAATTAAAAAATAATTACCCTATTTTTCCGAATTAAGTTCGATCTAAAGCGTGATAGATCGACCCTAAAATTCGAAAAACCCGCTATGAAAATAATTCTATCTAAAGCCTGATAGATAGACTTATTTCCATATATGCGGTTGCGGATTATGAAATTTTCCTAATTGATCACATTTTTAAATATTTTGGATATCTTTGAGTATCTTCAAGAAATTTTTTAGATTATCACGAGATTACACAAAATTCCCCAAAATTCACAAATATTCAAAGAATCATGTATGATATCTTCTCAAGATACGATTCGAATATTTCAGCTAAATCAATCCACAAAACAAATATCCAAATTAAAATAGCCGAATATCCTCAAGATATGCATAATTTTCAAAGATATGTTTCAAGATTCAAAGATATGCACTGTATCCAAATTGAGACAAGATATGCAAAATATTCAATGGATAATGCCTGAAGATTCAAAGATATGCCAAATAAGCTCAAAAATTCATAAACAAGCTCAGGATATCATAGATTTGCTCTAGATCCAAAGAATTCAAGTTAGGCAATTTCATTTATTCCCACTCACGTGATATTCATCAAATATTCACTCACATTCAAATATTTTCAATATTATGAGATAAAAATATTACCTAATTTGTGATCCAACCAAACTTGAACTCCAAGCAATCTTTTTGACCCGAATCGAAATTTTGCGCACGCCTTGGGGAATTTGCAGAGGAGAAAACGTGACAGCAGCTAATTTGTGTCTTTAACAGCACCGAACAGCGAGTAATCTTCGCCCAAAAAGTGTGGTAATCGAACCTCGAATGAGAACAAAATTCTGCACTAAAAAAATCAGCAATAACACCAAAAAAAAAAACTGCACTGTTTTGGACCAACAGCAGCTGAATTTATCTCTGGACAGCAGCACACTCGGCACCAAACTACGGGGATTTCGTGTGGCAAACTCCAGCACAAACGAACACCGATCAGCAGTGATCTCTGTGTACAACAGCAGCTTTTTTTTTTTTGCAACAGCTTCAAAACATCAGCAAGTACAGCAGGGAAGTGGGTGGGCAGAGGAGCAGCAGAATCAGCAATGCAAAAACTAGTCTTCTCGGCTAAAAAAGTGATCCCCAAACAGTAAGGATCACAATTAGCAAGGACAGAATGTCCTTTTGGTGTAGCGAGAAAATGAAGAACTTTTCTCTCTTTTGTGAACTCACGTGTCTCCCTCTTTTTGTGTTTGCTCTCCAAAATTTTTTTGTGACTTCCTCCGAATCCCCCCTTGAACCCTAAGCTTAGGCTAGTATTTATAGAGTTAGAACAACTAGCCCTAGTAGGATTTATTAAGGACCGTAGGATTAAGCCTAAATAAGATTAAATTAGAGCCATTTGATTTTTTCTGAATTTAGGAGTTTTAATTGCTTTAAACTCTTAATTTTCAGAATATTAAAGAGTTTCAATGGGTTAGAACTCTTTGATTTAAGCTCAATTTGCCGGTCCAAATCAATCCAAATGTAATGCATCTCTAAAATAAATATGCAATTATGAGGAAACATTTCGCACGGTGAGAATAAATTCTCATTTTTTTTTGCAATATAAATAATTAAAATTAAAATTAAAATTTAAACCGGCCCTGACACGCCGATCGTCTCCCGCCATCGCGACGTGCCATACGCGTGGTGACGAAACCAGTCCTGGGTGTCGTCCGCGGCCCTCCGCCGTTCCCCGGCGTCCTGATTTGGGCATGGGGAAAGATCAAGCGACGCTGATCTTCAACTCATCCGGGAGCTGCGACCTCGTCATGGTGATCTCGTCCGGCAGACCAAGCAAGCTAAACGGCTCGTCCTCGGATGAGACAGCATCGAGATGGCCCTGAAGAACTTACTGCTGGATGACCTGCGTGGTGACCATGTCGAGGTTCTCGAGGCCTCCCGGGAGGCCGACTTCTCAGGTCAGGAACTCCATGACTCAGTTCAGTTCGATTCGATTGAGGATGAGTTATGGTTCACTTCAAGCATATTTTTTAATGGTGCATTTAGCTTGTTTTTTTTTAAAAAAAAAACTGAATTGAACTAAATCATTGGCACTCCTAAACGGCACATCTACACGTCGATGTGCTCGTAAAATTTGGAAAAGATTGCAATAAAGAAAAGCAAAAGCGTGATATTAATTTTTTAATTGAATATATTTTAATTATTACAGTACAAGGAAGGTCACTTAGATTAGAAAAAATCTACACAAAAGAGAGATAGAATAAAATGAAAGTTTATGTCCACCTTTCAGGTTGCTAATTTTGGCTGTTATTAGTAATCTCAATCAATATTCATTTCTTTAGCTTTGTTAAAACCACTCAGCACACCACCGAGCGTGGTAGTACAGTGATAAAACAGTCCGTGTGACTTTCATGATGTTCGTCGCTCGAAATGAACACATATTGATGTGCCCATTGCACACGTGAGATTGCACACATCCTGTATATATTTTGTTGTGTTTTATGATATAAAACTAAAACTACGCTAACAAGGAAAGAGACTGCACGTTTTCACATCAGAATCCATATCAAATACTACCACCATATCTTAACACAATGACGAGCAAACAGAAACTAGAAACTAAAGGTCTGCCTGTCTTCATGGTTACAAGTCATAGTACTGTTATACGGAACCCGTATCAAGAGTGAACTACACTGTGTTCCCAAGCAATGCAAAGAAGATGAATGGGAAGACTTATTGGAGGAGCCAGTAAATGTCGACAGTTCGGTACCGTAAGCGCTTGGTGGTTCAATTGTGAAGCTGGAGGACGAAACATGCGACGACTCTAGCATCGAAGATGGAGGCACGGCATACGTCGGGATGGGCAACTTTGGTGGGAGAATGGGTGGCGAAGCATCGAAGTTCAAACAGGTTATCGCTTTGCTTATGGGAGGCCGTTCCATAGGGTCGGGATGAGCGCACCAGAGGCCTACAATCATCAACCGTTCCATTTGTCTCGTGTCGAAATCTTCCCCTAACTTTGGATCCGCCGCATTTAATAGCTTTCCAACTCCATAGAGCTCCCAGACCCACTCCACCAGTTGGACTTGGTCTTCTGATGCTCTCGGCTCGATAGCTTTTCTTCCGCACGCTATTTCTAGGAGGACGACTCCGAAGCTGTAGACATCGGATTCCTTGCTTGCCTTGCCAGTATAGATACATTCGGGTGCCAAATATCCCATGGTCCCAGCCAATAGAGTGGTTTGCGACCCTTTGGCATGGTCGACCATCCGAGCAAGGCCAAAGTCGCCCAATTTAGCCTCGAATTGTGTATCAAGTAGGATATTGCTAGACTTTATATCCCTGTGCACGACGCATTGTTTCAAATCCTCGTGCAAGTATTTCATCCCTAAGGCGATGCCTTGAGCGATATTGTACCTCTTTTCCCATGTCAGCGGCGCTTTGTCTTTGAACAAATGAGAGTCTAAGCTACCGTTAGACATGAACTCATACACGAGGAGGAAATTATTTCTCTCGTGACACCAGCCGACGAGCTCCACTAAATTTTTATGCCTGAGATGTCTAATCGTCTTCACTTCAGTGGCGTACTCCTTTACGCCTTGGTTGGAATCTGGAGTGATCTTCTTGATGGCGACATGGGAATTTGCATCAGCGAGGTGGCCTTCATACACTCCTCCGAAACCCCCTTTCCCGAGCAACCGGCTATTGGCAAAGTTGTTAGTCGCGACAGCCAAGACCTTGTAGGAGTACTTCTTGGGTCCCTTCGACTGTTCAAATCCTTCATCAATCCCAGGAACATCTTCTTCTCCACTTTGATCATTTTTATTTCTCCTCAGCTTATAAACATACCAGCCAAATCCTGCAACAAGGATAAGAAACACCAAAGAGCTTAAGCCTAAGATAGCCCCCCTCACCCAGGACTTACTCTTTTTCCCTCGTGTTATAACCCCCGAAGGTGTGTCGATGGTAGTCGCATTGGTTGTACCATTTACATTGTCAAGGATTCGTAGACTAGAGTTGAATTCCCACGAGAGAATACTATGAGCCTCAAAATATAGCCCCGTTGCTGCCGAGAAACCGAAAACCACCCATTCCGGCAAGTGCTCTGTCAGGTTGACTGGCTGATAGTAAAGGCTGGTAACATTAGCAGCACCATCTCGAAAAAGAACACTCAAGTTCATTGCTCTAGAATCATATGTGACCTGAGCATGGAGTCTTTTACCGTCCCGTATGCTGTCATCCATCCATGAGACGCAAGTGTTTTTGACAGAAATCAGGCTATTTACGTCGATACCGACATGATTACAGCTCGGATCCCACCCATTTTGGAAAGTATCAAACTCTACCGCAACAAATGCAGTACTAGAGTTGGTAGAGTTTCCACTCGGACCTGCAAGGCCTAGACATTGTCCTAATGAGGGTTCGATCTGCGATCCACTGGGAGCGAGAAAGAAAGCCAATCCATCAGCATAGGGATAGTTCTTTTTGGAATTGATAGCGAAAGTAAATTCGCTGACAAAATTTGCCACATTCCCTGTTGAATTATCCCACAGGTGCATGGGTTGATGATATATTGCACGGCCAGTTAATGCTGGGTTTCCCTCCAATGGTGCAGCTAGAGTGAGCTGGATGACAGACTTCAGTGCAGAGGCATCGCCCTGAAAGGTTATGTTCTGATCGTTCTGTTGAAAGGACGAGAAATTGAAAGAAATGTTGTCGAAGGATTCGGGATTGGCAGATAGAATGCTTAATGAAAGGATGAAGACTGTTTGTGCTAGAGCCTCTTTCATCGGACGCATTCTCACTGAGCCGTGAGCTCTCATTGTTCCAAAGATTCAGAGGCTCGTCTGGTTCTTTCACTAGCTTCTGTTCATTGCAGAGAGCACCTGCAGCTGCGGAAGTCTGAAAATTTGAGTCATTCATGAACAATTATACAGAAATACAAAAGATAAGTGCATAATCTCAGTGATGGAAGCGCTAGTAGAAAGAAAATGTTTGAGGATGGTCTGCAGACATTTCTGAAATCATTCCATGCCCAGAAAAGGAATTGGAAGAAGTATAAATGGATGTCATAACATTTTATCGCTGTCGTTATCCATAACATTCATCTACTCGATAATATAGCAGCTGATAGATAATTTGACAGTGATGGGAGTGATGGCCGAGATGCACATCCATCATACAATATTCCAACGCAAAGCATTATGTTTTTCATTCCTAGAAGTATAAGATCGAGCGAGTGACTCTGACTCAATCGGTCACATGAGTTCAGCCAATCATGTAGTGCAGTAGCTGTGATCCCATAGAAGCCTAGTGATTCTACTGAATTGATAGACTTGTGGGAAACTTCATGTGGGGCTGGATTGAAAATGAACATGGCGCAACAACTGAAAAACAGATGTGGCTTAGACCTTAAGAAATCAGAGTTTTGTATAGCTCTGGTTGATCTTAATCAAAATGGTAAATCATCGAACAACCTGCGAAAACTTGGTGTCGGTTTGGTTAACGCCAGCACGTTCTTGAAACGTCCTCGGGAAAGATAATTTGAGACTATATTGGATTAACGCATCTAGTGTGGAAGCTGAATTGTGGGGACTTCGTGATGGACTCAAACTAAGCTTAGAGCAGCTAAATTAGAGATGGAGTTGCACAGTGCATCGAAAATGACGATACTGATTGACATCAACATGCAGTACTTGTTTAGGAGTACATGTCAGTCAGCGTTCGTTCCATAACTGACGTGATAAACTGGGGCCATCGACTTAGATTTTGAAGAAATATAGATAAGGACTACGAGAATGCCACTCCTAACACAATATCCTGTTAGGTAAACATTTGCTAATAACTGCATGGTTTACGGACCACGTGAACTCATATTATCCAAACCTTTAATTATATGGATCTCACTATGGAGCCCACATGATCAATGGTCCAGATGTGCTTGATCTCATATTGTTCTCTCCTTAGCCAGAGAATGAGCTATCTAGGATCCGATTTGGCAACATAGGAACATGTCTTCCTCATGCGAGTGTTTGTAAGTATCTCTGTTTATCCTTCTTTTGTGCAGCTTCCCTTTCAATCAAATGCAGCAAAATAACCAAATTCTTGCTTAGTGATAGCCCACAGCCAAAGAAGACAGAGACTTGTCTATAGCAAGTCAATTTTAAATTCGTGTACGATGTGTTTGCCTTGAATTTAATTGCGGCCGTGATAGAGATAAAAAATAAAAAGGGTGCTCTTATTTTATTGTATATTTATATGCACGGTCAAGCTTTGAGAAGAATGTGCGGCTTTCCTTTTTGGTCGTACAAAGAAAGCTTGTGAGCCCCCACGAGTAATTAGAGAAGAGAAAAGGAAAGCAAAACGCAAGGGTTTTGCGTTTTTGTTTTCGTCAAGCCTGCAGGAGCCGCAAAGAGAGAAGGACGTCACACGGTAAAGGTCCGAAGAAGAACTTGCAGGGTTCTTCGTTCAGCCGTATTGACCGATTGTGCTTGAGGCATGAATACGATGATTTATGCTGCGTGAGATTTATTATATCTAATTGAGTTATTTTATTTATAAACACTTTAAATTTAGATATAATCTAGGCATAAAAATACGAACATATTGAGTGATTGTAACTTTAATTCTTCAATTACAGTGGATTATTTTTGCTGGCTCTTCCTATAGATGTAGGTACCGATATTTAGAACGAATCACGTAATCCTTGGTGTCCTTTATTATTTCTCATTATTTCTCTAAAATTTTTGCATTGACTTATTTGCATGAGTTTGATTAATTTCCGCATTATGTTACAACACTAAAGATGAAGAACACTGTTTTTGGATATCTTTAATCACTTTTCAGTTTTTTATTTTTTTTTTATTTTGGTTTCTTTGTGTTCTTTTTATAAGGTTAGAATCATCATACGAAGTCGCTTCCCACTTGGATGGACCCGTCAAAGAAAAACTTACCAGCTTGTCTCCTAGGACCAATTGAAACCAAATGTTTTTTGGGGAAAAAAAAAGAAAATCCCATCTAAAATTACCCTTCTTTGCTTCACCCCTAAAAAATAAAAATCTTTCGTTGAACTCCGAGTTATGCTTCCTCAACTGATGACCATTTAATCCTTTTCGTCCAATATTTCGAGCAAAATATGCCTCTTTATATTTTCACTTGGTAACACAGGGGACTCCACCGGTCTAGAATCCCATATAAGGAGATCTGAACCTGACCCTGACCCTCTCCGCCTTTTCTAGGGCGCCGCCACAAAAGCCGGTGCATAACAAGAAGACGAATACCGCACTACTGTGAATAGCTGCTTGTTCATGCAAAAGAACAATTTGATACTGGTAGTGGGTACTTTTTTTGGTAAAGATACTGTGCTTGTTTAGGAGTACATGCCAGTCGGCGTTCGTTACATAGCTGACATGTGATAAACCGGGGCCATCGACTTAGATTTTCAAGAAATAGAAAAAAGGACTACGAGGCTGCTGCTCCTAATATAATATCCTGTTAGGTAAGCATTCGCCGATAACCGCATGATCTACGGACCATGTGAACTCATATATTATCCAAACCATTAATTATATGGATCTCACTGTGGAGCCCACATGATCGACGGTCCAGATGTGCTTGATGTCATATTGTTCTCTACTTAGCCAGAGCTTATGCTATCTAAGATCTGATTTCGCAACATATGAGCATGTCTTCCTCCCGCTAGTGTTTGTAAGTATCTCTGTTTATCCTTCTTTTATGCAACTTCCCTTTCAAACAAATGCAGCAAAATAATCAAATTCTTGCTTAGTGACACCCACAGCCAAAGAAGACAGACTCGTCTATAGTAAGTCAACTAGGAGTCAGTCTCCTAAGGATGAAGAACACTATTTTTGAACATCTTTAATCACTTTTCAGTATATATATTTTGGTTTCTTTTTGTCCTTTTTATAAGGTTAGAATCATCGTACGAAGGCGCTCCCCACTCGCATGGACACGTCAAGGAGAAACTTTCCAGCTTGTCTCACTGGACCAATTGAAACTATATGTTTTTCGAAAAAAAACTTCCCATCTAAAATTATCCTTCTTTGCTTAAAAAAAAAAAATCGACGAACTCCGACTTGTGCTTCCTCAACTGATAACTATTTAATGCTTTCCTTCGAATATTTCGAGCAAAATATGCCTCTTATATTTTCACTTGGTAACACAGGGAACTCCACAGGTCTAGAATCCCATCTACGGAGATCTGAACCTGTCCCTGACCCTCTCCGCCCTTTCTGGGGCCGCCATAAAAGCCGGTGCATAACAGCAAGACCAACACCGCACTACTGTATAGCAGCAACTGTGAATGGCTACTTGTTCATGCAAAAGAACAATATGATACTGGTAGTGGGCACTTGTTAACACTTATATGCTACAAAAAGATTCACTAAAGCATTGTTCAAAATCAAATACGTAAGTTGATAAATCTACTCGAAATATGAATAATTTCACAGAATATCCTTTCACAAACCAACAAAAGCAGCAATAGACGCAAGGCACTCATGCAGAGAGAGAGAGAGAGAGAGAGAGAGAGAGACAGACAGACAGACAGACAGACAGAACCTGAATCTTGAATCACAGTTGAGGTAAAGCCAGTCAGAAGAAGAAGAAGACAGAGAGGGATGAAGCTCCGACAGCGAAGAGAATATCTGTGTTTTGTCAGTTACATTGGATAAAATAGCGTGAAAAAGAACAGCCGGCCTCCAAGTCTCCGTCGTGCTTTGGAAAATAGTTGGCCTGTGTAGGACCAAGCGTCTCCATCCTCGTGTGCCCCTTTTTCAAATCCTCCAATGCAAAACTAAGGAAGAACCCACCAATCAAGCAAGCCATAGTCCCCTTTTTCAAATCTTCCAATGCAAAACTCAAGAAGAACCCACCAATCAAGGAAGCCATAGTCAGCATACTTGAATATTTACGAGGGGCACTGGAGCAAAATATTGGGTAGATTTCTCCATTCAATTTGTTGATATGAAACGCAAAAACGCTAACGGATCTTGTAATTAAGTCATACGAAATCACCAGAGAAATAAACGAAGAATAATAAGGGACACCTGATATTTACGTGGTTTAGTCCGAATGTTAGTAACTACGTCTAAGAGGAGAGCCAACTACAAATAATTCACTGTAATCGAAGAATTAGAGTTATAATGGCTCGTACGCTCAAGTGTTTTCCACACCTAGATTAAGCTCAAAGCAAATCCACAGATACTATCTTAAATCTCTTATAGAATACTCACTAAGTAAATTGACCGAGAGAAATCTAATATTCTCCTTGTTTGCTCTGGGTGCGATTGAACCAAAGAACGTCTTCTTCGTATGGTAGCTTCTGCTAAAGGAGTCCACGTCCAATACGTGTGGCCTTACTATTTTCTTTTTATTTTAGTCAACAAATCAACTAACCTTTGACCAGGACCCACCCAATATCTTTCGTGGCTTTCGAGTCGAAGTGCACGCTACGGTTTTGGCAAGAAGTCCAAGTCTTGGTCAAACTTGGATATTTCTTTCCAACAGAATAATAATTCATGTGCCAAGAAATATCAGCAACTTCTTTATTTCCAAAATTGCTCTTATTGACAATCTTGAACAAGGAGATAATACCGACTTTGTTTGATCAAAAAATCCAACCTGAATTTTCCCGTAACACGGATCGGATTGCATCCTTTAATCGGGTTGGGTTTTGTAAAATGGTTCAAACTCAAGATAGTGACCAAATGGGGCTCACTTTTCAGGTTTTTTTAAATGCTCTCGTCTCCGTGACCTTCTCCCTCTTTCCTTTATTACTCTCTTCTCTCTATATTCTATGCATCAGTCACTATCACCATCACTTCTCACGTTGCTTGAGAATGGATCATATATGCTCTTTATATTAATGTAGTCTAACTTCACCTGTTGATTTAAGTTTTTGGATTGGACTTTACAGTATAGTATCAGAACAAGAGGTCTTGCGTTCGAATCTTCCAAGGCCTCATTTATCTCCCCAATTAAATATGTCCACGCGTAGTACTTTTAAAAAAAATCAAACTAAGAGTGAGGGAGAGTGTTAGAGTAGTTAAATATTAAATCATGCATTCATGTAACAGCTTAAACTTCTAGAATAGTTAGCAGTGTCTCACAAAGTCTCACATGATATTAGAGCCAGTGTTATCCCTTTTGCGACTGTGCCTCCAATCTCTATTAACTAAATTTCATGTGCCGCTTGTAATTTGGCTTGCACATGAAAGGGAATGTTGAAGTAGTTGTTGTCCCATATCATTTGATAATAGGTCTTATATTTTCTTTATATCCATGTGATCCCTTCATCTATTAACTTAAGCTTGGGAGTTAGACTTTCTAACATTATTTCAAACCAAAAACACAAAAAGTTACGTTCTTGGCTTTTTCTTCTCCTTCAAATCCTCTCATCTTGGAGGCCAAGAAAATCAACAGCTGTGGAAAGAGAGGCAAGGGGTTTGGCAAAGACGTCAAAGGTGGACCAAAAGTCCTAGGCAACAACATCTAGGGCGTTACAAAGCCGGCAATCCGGCAGATGATCTACGGGGAAATGTCCAGGCTGCTGAAGATCTTCTGAAGAATGTGATTCGTGATGTCGTGGCCTACACGGAGTCCGTTGCGCCAGCTGATCCATGGGGAAACGTGCAGGCTGCTGAAGATCTTCTGGAGAACGCGATCCACGATGCCGTGGTCTACACAGAGTCCGCACGACGAAAGACAGTGACCACCATGGACATGGTTTTAGGAGATTCTTTACTTGTAGGTGATGCAATTGTAAACTTGTATGTTGGAACCAAAATAATAATAGTGACTTTGAAAATTTAGAGCAAAGGAACAAATACAGATCAAAGGGAGAAATTCTTTATTGGAATGCAAAATACCCATACTACAACTCAAAGCTCACTTGAAGTTCTATGGCTTAATTACAATGCTGAACAAGTGCTCTATTTATTGGTAAAGTTGTACTATTTGAGAAACTATTCTCCTATGACTTTTCTACCAAGAAAAACATAACATTGAAGATAAGTCATCGCCCATATCTTCTTACAAACATAAAGCAACAAAAAATCCATACAATAAATGCTATTAAACCATCCATAGCCTTCACACAATAAAAGTTAAAAAAAAAAAAAAAGCCAAAACCAATGTCGAAGCCATCAAAAGACATGCGTATCTTTCCATGAAAAATTCAATGGCTTTTGGGGACCTTCTTCTCATCATGCTTCAAAAGTCCTTCTCCAATAAATGCATTACAAGAACAAACATGGCCTTCTTTTCTTCATTCCCGTTCATCTGTATGCTAGCATCTAATGGGGTCCCTCTTTTCTTCCTTTTTTTTTTCATGGAGTATTGTCAAAATGACAATCAATTTTATTAATAATTTAACAGCCTCCCTTAAAATTGATTTCAACAATCAACAACACCAAGCATCTTTTTTTAATTTTTTGAACGAGTCCGCTTTTAATGGCTTCGTCAAAATACCTGCAATTTGATTTTTTGATTTGCAGAAATGAAGCTCAATTTCACCATTTTTGACTCACTCACGAATATAATGACACTTGATGTTGATGTGTTTGTTCATGTCATTAAAAATTGGATTCTTGGCTAATGCAATAGTCGACTTATTGTCACACATCATTTTAGTAGGACTTATTTGTTCATGCGTCAATTCATTTAGCATTCTACGAAGCCATATCATGTGACAAGCCGTTGAAGCTGACACCATGTATTCGCTTCAACTAGTGAGAGTACAACAACTTGCTATTTTTTTGAAGACCAAGAAATCACTCTTAATCTGAGGAAAAGTGCATATCCACAACTACTCTTCCGAGTCTTGATATCACCTGCCCAACCACTATCTGTATACCCCACTAGACTGAAATTGTCAATACAAGAATATAGAATTCCTTGGTCACGAGTTCCATTGACATATCGTAAAATTCTTTTTGTTGCCTGCAAATGTGATTGGTGGGTTTTTCCATGAACTCACTAATAATTTCCACTCCATAGGTAATATCTAGCGTAATAGAAGCCAAATATCTTAAACTCCCAACAATGCTTTTGAAATAAATGGGATTTATTAGTTCACCTGTGCCTTCTTTCTTCAGCTTCAATCATTCTATGATGGGAGTACGAATTGGTTTGAGCGATTCCATTTTCAATCGCTTCAAGATATTATTAACATATTTCTGTTGTGAAATAAATATGCCATCATGTGCGTGCTTCACTTCAAGGCCAAGAAAATAAGACATCAATACTAAATCTGTCATCTCGAACTAGCTAATCATAGTTTCCCTAAATTCAGCAAACATTTTTTCACAGCTCCCTATAAATATCAAGTCATCAATATAAATGCACACAATTAAGATGTCTCCATTAGTATTAGACTTGGTAATCAACATATGCTCATACGCACTTTGAAAATCATGCTCTAATAGGTATGTATCGATCCACATATAGCAAGCACGAGGTACCTACTTTAGCCCATACACTGCCTTTTTCAGCTTGTAAACTTGATTTTCATGCCCTTTTTCATAACCCTATGATTGCTCCACATAGACTTTCTCTTCAAGAGTTCCATTTAGAAATGCTAACTTCGCCTCTATTTGATGGATCCTCCAACGGTTTTAAGTTGCAAGTGTTAAAATCATAGGAATGGTACTCATTCGAGGCATTGATGCAAATATTTCAAAATAATCAATACCTGGCTTTTGCTTATAGCCCTTTACAACCAGTCCAGCATTGTAATGATCTGCCTGATCATCGGGTTTCTACTTCGCCTTGTACATCCACTTGATACCAACGAGCTTCTTACCATGTGGTAAAGAAGTTAACACTCATGTGTCATTCTTCTCAACGGAATGAATTTCTTCATTCATTGCTTAGATCCACTTCTAATTTACAACTGCTTCGTAATAAGATACAGGGTTACATTCAGCAAATAAACAAAAGTTTACCATAGTTTCATCAGTGATTCCATCACTATCGCTATCATTGTTTCCTTTGACCACATAGTCCCTGAATTTCACTGGCATCTCTCGCAACCATTGTGAACGATGTAGTGATGATTGTAAAGCTGCTATTAGTGAAGAAGATGTACCACCAATCAAAGATGATAGAGGTATTTCTATCTGTCACTCCAAAAGTTGATCTTTGACGGTGATGCTTTTCTGGTCACCCTTTTGGTTCAGTCCTACGCTTAATTTTCGAAAACGTTGACATCCCTACTGATGATTACCTTTTCAATGACTAGGTTATATAGTTTATAACCTTTAGTTGTGTCACTATAGTTATTGAAGATGCACTTCTCACTTTTGTCATCTAACTTCTTTCTTCATTCATCCGATATATAGGGATATGCTACGCACCCAAATACTCATAGGAACGAAACATTTGGCTTGTTACCATTCCAAGCCTCTTCTAGGGTTCTTCCAAGAACACTGCTTGTTGGACACCTGTTCAATACAAATACATCAACTATGCCTATGTTTTCATTGAAATCAATGCTACTCAGCCTTTTTGTGACTCTATCAAAGTCCTTTTGGATGATGATTCTATTTGTTCAATTAAGGTTAAGTTTAAATGGAAACCAATATCATGAATGAAGTGTGGCACCTTGGCCACGAATGCCCTGCCACTAATGCAATTCATGATGCCCAAGCATTACCAATAGCTGATCCCACTCTGCCCTCCCATCCTCAGGGCATTTGGAAGAATATTGGCAAGGGCTCAAGTAGTCCTCACCCTTTGCCTAATGCTGCTATTTCTATGGATACTATTGGGACATTGTATAATCCTACTTTACACGCTGCAAGTCAGAATCTGGTGGATGACCCTACTTTATCCTTTGTTAAGAACTCTATTGGCTGTCCCTATCTGTCTCGTGCTACTTCTATGACTTTGTCTGACTCAGAGGATATTGTTGGGGAGGTGGTTAGTAATATTGGAAATGATGTAGAGGAGGATCCTCCTTGCAATCCATTCTAATACTCGAAGGAAATCTACAGTGTATCTAGGTTTGGATGTTGATCTTGGTAAGTAGGTGGAATCCCATCCTCCTCTTTTGATAGATCAGATGCAACCAAGTATGAATTTTGAAAGCAGCATTAGTTCCGCTAAAAAGGGCAAACCATTTTCCAAAATGAGAAGGGGTGACCAAAGAGATGATAACATCCACTCTCCTCTTGTATATATGTTTTTAGGGGCACGGAATATTATGGGTCTTTGTGATCCCTTGAAATAGGCTAAAATTAGAAAACTAGTGTGGTCCAGCCATCTCTATTGTTGTGATATTCTTGAGATGAAGGTTCCTTTACCTTAGTTCGCGAACATCTCTACTACTTCGCTGTGCGGTTGGAAGTGGATTGCTAATTACAATTTCTCTCCTCATGGTAGGATTTGAGTTAGCTGGAATCCTCCGTTTGTTGTGTTTAATGTGTGCACTTTGTTTGCTCAAGTCATTCATGGGCAGTTGTATTTACTGTCCATTAATAAGGCTTGCTGCCTTTCGATTATGTATATTGACCACACCCTTGTCTCTCAACCTCCTTTGTGGTCTGATCTTGTCTAAACCAGTGTACATTTTGCTGCCTCTCCTTAGATCATCTCCGGGGACTTCAATGGGATCAGAGATCCATCAGATGGGATTAGTACTTCTAATGATTGGATACTTGCTTTCGATGAGTTCAAGCAGGCCTTGAGGACCTTAGGTATACTAGACATAGATTCACTTGGTCAACTTTCTCTAGTGCTCTTCGTAAGTAAAGGAAGATTTGCTGAGTCCTCATCAATGCCCAGTGGAGTCTTCAAAGTTTGATCAACATCCTATTATGTCTACCCAACAAGAGCAATTCATCACTCTTAGTATCCCTTAGGAGTTCCCTCTTCAGTGGGCTCAATAGATTTACACACATCTTCATTTTAGAGCAATCTATCTTGCTCTTTCTTTCCACAGACGCAAGGGATTACCAGTCACTTCGCGAGTAGCATTGCTCGATACCTATTTTATTGACTATCAACATGCTTGCATTTGAATAAATTAGACGAGTTTGAATGCCAACACTGTTTTTGTCACCCTCTTTCTAAATTTCAACATAGCCCTTGCTGATCCCAGCTTTTTATGCGCCCTCAAAGTACAGTTATAGATCACTAAAGCTCCTCAGACTCTTGGATCTCTAATCACTATTTTGCATTACCAAATGATCTACAGAGTCCAAAACAATACTATTGATCTTAATCTTCCAAGTTTGGGAGATGCCTTATTTATCTTTGTCGATTATGATTAGACTTCTTGTGTTTATGTGCCTAGACAAATTCCTAGAAACCAGCTTCTTAAGCTCCTTCTTAATAGTTGGATAACCAACTAAGAGAAACTTCACCAGAACATAAGACAAGTTCAATCCTCTGAACCCCACTTTACTAAAAAGAAAGATCGTACCTTTGCCATCAAGTTCGTCAAAGAAAAGGAAGATTCTACCTCTATTTTGCCTTCTATTCCTACCATGTTGTATTTTACTCCATGTTCGGCTGGCCTAATAAGCATGGAATGTCTAGACCCCAAATAGTTCATTTAGTCTTTTGACTCAAATGGGCAATTTGCCCATTATTTCAGAGGTCCTATAGGACACTGTTTTGGGACATTGACTGTATCTGTCGGACATATTCCCAAACTCAAGAAGAAGAGGACAACAGACCTTCATCCAAGAAAAAGAAAAAGAAAAAAGATTTCTTTTATTAAAGGTATCTTGACGATGGTCCTATAATGGACCACTTGGAGAATATGGTGGAAAGTTCCAATTCATGGTTGGGTATAGAACTCCCAAACAACCTTGCATTATTCCACCTTCGCCTCCTGTTCGGATACACCACAGCTTCACCACCTCCACTTTCATTGCTGAAGAAATTTGTCACCTCTCCATTGTACAAACCCATCATAAATAGGTAAAGAAACATTCAGCTATCTCTCGAGCATAGGTTTAGGTTCGGCCTCAATGGGAAAATAAAATGGAGCACCTAACAATGTATCTTCATCGAACTCCCTGGATTATATACTTACACCGCAAAACTTGAACTGCCTCTAACTTTACTAGTATTTGTATTTTCCAACATTGAAGATTTCCCCCACTCCAGATACTAGTTGAATCCGCAATGACTCTAAATTTCCTCCATTGGAACTTTTTAGATCCACAGCAAAGGTATTATCATACATCCAAAATACTTGTTCTTATGGACGACGCAAGGGGACCTGCTCCAACTGAAGATATTTGAACTGGCAGATAGAAAATTCCCTTACTGTTGCTACTGCGTTTGAACGAAGAGACCAAAACACTATTGTGTCAAAGAGTTGTTAGAAGGATTTTCAAAAAAAGGCTTCATCTGCTAGAAATTAAGCAAATCCTTCATCATTATCTGGAAGATCACAACCTCTGAAATTGAAAAGCTCAAGCATCAAATCTAGATTCTCTAGAATCAAATCTTACATCAAAAGCCCTCTTCTTTTGAGTCTTTTCTATTTCCTTTCACTCCAATTTCACGTATTAGAATCTATTTCTTTAGGATCATCCTCATCATTTGCCGCTATCCTGATTGAGCTCCTCCCCCCTTCACTAAAAGCAAACTTGTCTCTTAGAGAACGATTGAGAAAAATACACAAAGAAGCTTAAGAAAAATAGAAAAGTCCTACACCTACGAGCAACCCAGAATCTTTATAATGTCCATCCTCTCCACCTCCACCTCTACCTCCACCATAAAATATCATCTCCACATGCATAGTCTCAAATCCTGTTGAGAATTTCCTTAGGCACTATTTCAGATTCCTATCTTTCTGCCATAAATCCACTAGACCCCCCACAGATTGAATCATCTGATTCTGTCCAAATACATTGATTTGGAGTCTTTGATGACTCATCTTCAAATGATCGTTCATCTAATAACAAAATCCTCATGGTTGATCTAGTATCACCAGATTATAGAGTTGACCTTAGAATCAGAAAATGTTCATCCTTCTGCTATCCTACACTAGATATTTCATCATCTAAGGCATTTTCACTTGTATAACATCACGTACCACAAAGGTTGACCGTCTCTAAAGACTTTTATGCCCAGTTGACTACTAGAAATCTTAAGGAGCATAACACTTATGAAGTATTCTTGAATTTACTAGTAGGTTTATCAAGACTTTAAAAGATTGGTAAAAAACAATGGAGAATAGGATCAGATTTTTTTCTGACCCAACATTCGGATGTGCCATATGGCTAACCCATTTGTTCTTCATCGGTAGAACAAACAACACTATCGAATCAAGAGGAAGGAGTTCTTAACAAATATATTGTTATATGGCAAGAAAAGATCTTGATCGCAACTTCAAGAAAGGATCAAGCTCTTTATCTACAAGGTGGGGATTGAAACTTGAAATCAATCTTTCTAACTTCATTCCAAAGTGGAGTTAGCCAAGCTGCTGCGAAGAGCCTCCAAGCCAAATAGAGGCCTATAGCGGATGCCACCCGTAAGAAATTCAACAAGCAATCCACATAGCACGTGAAGAGCTATGCCATCGAAGGGAACTTTTCAGAAGTTACTTCTGAGAAAATAGAGAACTTGATAAAGTCCATGCTAAGCGGGATGGAAACAAGTGCTTCAAATATTATAGTGACATATGTTTGGTCACAAAAAGAAAAGACCCTTCAAGAAGTTTTTGTTTAGAAAAAAAAAATGAGACAAAGGGAATGGAAGGATAGTATTCGTTCCATTCTTCAAGAAAAATGAAATCGTTCCATCTGTAAAAAAAGTACACTTTGCAAAGGCTGTACGAAAGTAAAGCCTTAGGGAAGTCATATGATCCAGAAGATTGCTTACAAACATGTTTCACATGCTTAAATCAGTTTCACTTGAAAGATGCGGTGTGCGAAAGTAAAGCCTTAGGGAAGAGTCATATGATCCACGAAGATTCCTTCCAAAACTCAATTTTTCACCCTTATTTCCTAGTTAGATGCACAAAAAGAGGGGGGGGTGATGATGGAGCATTCTGAATGCATCGTGCAGAATTTTACTTGAAAGATGTTACCCTTTTGTGCCATAGCGGGGCAATT
>JAGVVM010007100.1:0-20048 GCA_019149425.1 Psidium friedrichsthalianum
TTGATTAGTAAAAGTACAGTATGGCTTAAGAATTTTGAAAAGTTTTACCATGATAAAAGGCAAGAAACATAATCCTAGTAAGTAGAAGACAATAATCAAAGAAATTCGATGCCTACTTCCTGATAATCAAACTTGAATAATCTAATAGCCCAAGGAATATTCAAACCGAGCATTATCCTCCTGCAATATGAACCAACCAAACTTGAGAGGGCAAGACACGCTAATGTTGTTTGATCACCGTCACCAATTTGTTCTACAAGCTACTATAGCTATCAATTTCCTTTATGCTTGATTTAATGTCCCATATTTTAATCTTTCCGCCACATTATTTTGGTGACATGTCAAGAAATAGGAACGTTTCTCTCCCAATGAAGTGTTGCACTAAAGTAGTGGTCTCTGGTTGGCCTAACCGTGAAATTAGTCGATCCTAAATGGGGATAACGTGTAAAAAAAGTCTTAAACCAATTGCATTGTACTAATTTAGTCCCACAACTTTTTTTTATACTAATTTAGTCTTAAATCTTTTGCATTTGTGCCACTCAGTCATGAACCTTTTATCTATCGATTGAGTTATAAACTTTTTGGATGGTGCCAATTTAAGTCTAAACCTTTTTTGCATTGTAACAATTGAGGTCAATTTGATTCAATTTTGATTGGAAAATTCTGACAGTGAACTCGGTTGTCCATGCAGAATAACCCAGTGCTAATGTTGGATTTTTTAAATCATTTTAAAATATTTTTAAAATATTTTATCTAATTTTAAAAAATCATACAATTATTTAAAATAATTGAATAACATTAAAAAAAAATATCCAACATCATCAACGTCACATGTCACATAGGACATTGACGTCCACGTTCAGCAATTTTGGGTCGTATTGACTAATAACTCAATTTTGTATAAATGCAAAAAGTCCTTAAGACTAAATTTGGTAGCTGATCAAAAAGATCTATGACTCAAATTGCTATCCAACAAAAGGTTTGGGGATTGATGGTACCAATTAAAAAGTTTAGGATTAATTGGCACAAAAGAAAGTGTAAAACTGAATTGGGGTAAAGTACACCGCAACGCCCAAACTTGTATTGCGTATACTTTAGTACCAAAATTTCAAAACGTTCATTTTAGTGCTAAGTTCGGAGAAAATCGTGCACTTTGTGCGAATCCAGCCAAATAAATTACGTGATCTTTTAATTTATTATATTATCTTATGTGGTAAATTTTTACAAATAGCTACCACAGTGGACTCCGTACACGAGTGCACGCTATGGATTCGCCATCGTCAGTTGCCGTTGTTGGTCTCGGTCCCCTCCAAAAATCAACCGCTCATGGATTCACCACTGTCGGTCGCTCATGGAGTCACACTATCACTGCTCACTGTCGTTGATTTCCGTCAAGCATGGAGTCCCTGCGTCGCTCGCTACCCGTCGTGGAGTCACAACTATCCCTCACTTGCTGGCATCCCTGGCTTGCCGCCGTCCCTCATCACCGCCGTTGCTCGCTCACCACCATCACTCGCTCACCACCATCACCACTGTCACTTGCTCGCTGTTGTTGCTAGCTCCGGCCGGTTTATAGGTTAGGGTTTCTATTTGAGGATTTTAGGTTTGTAATTTGATTCAATTTGGGGATTTAGGTTTTATATTTAAGTGAATTTAGCTTCAACGACGTTATTTGCTCTTTAAATTGCTAAGTCACCTCCGGTGAGCCATGTCGTCCTCCATGTAGACTTTCCGACAAGCCACGTATGGTTCAGAGAAAACTTGGCACTAAGTGACCATTTTCAAAAACTTGGCACTAAAATGAACGTTTTGAAAGTTTTGGCACTAAAATGCACACCGTACACAAGTTTTGGCACTTGCAATGTACTTTACCCAACTGAATTGACACCAATGTAATAGATTTAGAATTTTTTGACACTTTTTCCCTCCTAAATGTATGGTACGTATGTCAATATAGTCCTAACCTTTATAATTTTATCTTAAACTTTTTGATTTTTTCAACTTAGTCTTAGACCTTTTGACAAATTCTATTGTTGTCCTTCTAGGTAATTTTAAACAGAAAATGCTGACATGTGCAAGTGTCAGCTAAGATAGCAGCCATGTGAGCAATTTTCGACGAGAATTGACAGGCATGACATTGGAATATCATATAAAATTTTGTAGTTAATTATGCAAAAAAAAAAAAAAAGATTGATTGAGTAATTTTCCTGCCTAATTATTGTTATGTTCATTTTCGACTAATACTCGTTTATGCTAAATGATTTAAATTGCTCCGGAAATGGTAATTCTTGCGGTAATTACTTTTTTTTGGGTGGAAAATAAGCCATTCACTTACAGAGCCTTACAAAGTTAAAAAGAATGTATATAAATTAGGAATTCAGATCTAAGAAAAAAAATTGTTTACGCGGTAATAAACCAATCCTTAAGATTCGAATACCTTTTCTTATTTAAGTAAAGAAAAACTTATGAAAACAAAGAGCACTAAATAAATGAACAATAATCAATTTCTTATTCTATCAAGAGTGAATAATATCAGAAAAAAAACATGAAAGTTTCTGAACAAATGATATTCCAAAGAGGATGGGGGATTAGTATACCCGTCCGGAGGCAAGTGAATCTAGTTGAAGAGATTTAACAACCCAATCTGCAAGAGAATTAGCTTCATGGGAGCAATAAGTTACGGTAGCAGACTCCATTTGGTCAACATCAGCTTGCATTCATCCACTCAGGGAGCTAGGCCAATGGGCTTTCATCTTTGCCCATTAGAATCTCTGCGGCAGATTTACCGTCTGTTTTCTCTCTTTCTTCGTGGTCTAACATGATTCTTCTTTCTCCAGCAAACACAACAGAGCACGGTGGATAGCCAGGGTTTCGGTGGTCAGAGCGGTCACGGCTTGAACTGATTCGCCGAATCCAGCAACCAGAGCACCGGATGAGTCGTGGTACACGCCAGCCACTGAGCCTGTTGTCGTTCTACCCATTAACTAGTTTTATTGACTGAATATGTGTATGCTCTTTATCTTTAGGTGTTTTGGTTGTCCTTAGAGGGTTGGCAAATTACCCAACTCTACATTATTAGGGTATGGCTGGCCAAACAAAAGAACAAGAAAGAATCTACACCATTTATTGTACATTCGCCAGCTACTTTGGACTAACTTCACGTGGAAACTATTTGTTCACTATTTTTATAAGGCCAACTTTTTAGAGGGTATGAAGAGACCAACTTTTTAGAGGCTTCTTATCGGTGGATTAACTTGCAAGCCCCGTAATTCAATTAAGTCCAAAAGCTTTTGCTTGTGCAAATAGCCTTATCTAAAATAGTTTGCAGATGTGATATTTTAACAAATCTTTAGTTTTCAAATTGGAATTTACGGTCCAATCAACATGCCAATCTTGAGGCTTTTTTCCAACTCTTCCCCTATAAATAGCAACTCCTGGATTTTAACTTCTTCACTTATCTTCACTCAGCTTGCTAAATCTTTCAGTAACTCCTTCACGTCCTGCTTCAAAATCATCCATACATCCCCCCCCCCCCCCCCACCCCCAACCGACACACTTTTATTACTCATTTTGATTATACTTTCAATGAGAAATGGCATTTCGATCCGACTATAATTTATCATGTTTGTGTTATTGCTAGCCCTCAAGCAGCTCGTCGCGAAGCCATTGGTACCCTGTTTTTTTGTGTTCGGGGACTCCTTGAACGTCAACAGCAACAATGACAACATTGTTTCTTTCGCCAAATCTAACTTCCTGCCATATGGAATCGATTTTCCCGACGGACCAACCGGAAGATACAGCAACGGTCGGAATTTCGTCGACGTCGTAGGTAATTTACATATTGTTCTTGATTATGCCCATCGCATTGGAGGTCAAGATGAGAGTGATATGACATTTTTGTTTCAGTAGGAGAAGATTTTTCATTTTATACCATGAAAAATGCAATTGTACATTTGCAATGCAAAGGTTCTCTGATTCTACTTGTGTTGCTAATTTTTCAGTGCAAGTGGAGCGGAAGAAGAGCATAATCTCACATCTAGCAATGCTTTTTTTTTTCCCCCTATTGCAGAGCAGTTCTTGGGCTTTCACAACTTCATCCCTCCGTATGCAAACGCAAGTGGTAGAGATATACTTCAGGGTGTCAATTATGCCTGTCCTGGTGCTGGAATTCTTGATAGAACTGGGAAGCAATTGGTATCGTTAATATGAGATTTAATTCCTGGTCAATTTCTTGTTTCCAAAGTACGAGTTTGTCTAGATTGGATCCCTAAAATTTACCCTCTTGAGATATGGACACTTCATCACAATACCATTGAACAGTCCAAAGTTATTTCTTTTGTTTCTCTTCTCCCTTTTCTCTTTTCATTTTTACCTGTTGGAGATGTCGCACTGCAATCGTGGATAAATCTCCATGGAGACCCGTCACCCACGGCCATGAAACGTGCAAGGCACGGTGGCTGGGGTATTTTGACTTCTCACTAATTCATCAACAATGTAAAATCAAACGTAGATCATGGGATTTTGGGCCATGCAAGGCAATGACGTGGTAACATGTAAGACCTAATTATTAAGCTATTTAGTTATCATCTTCATCTTAATAGGATAAAAAAAAAAAAATCATCTGATCCGATTTTGAAATGTTGCATTAAATTTCCAAGCATGCGTGCATCCAGTTTTATGTGAAATTCACATTAAACTATACTTTTACAAACATTATTCGTGCGTATGCTTTTCATATATTTCTTTTTTACAGGGAATATAACAACTTTTGCTGGTCACTGACGCAGCACCAATACACAGTCTCAGAAATTGTGAAGATTTTGGGAGATAATAAATCAGCTGCATTTCATCTCAAGAAGTGTTTATATTATGTCGACCTTGGCAATAACGATTACCTTAACAACTACTTCGGTGCTACCAATCTTACTCAATTTCGCACTCGGATATTCAACGACAAGCTTCTCTTGTCGTCTACTTGAAGAAGCAATTCCCCGATGCTCGATTCACTTATCGGGATGCTTCCGCTACGTTCCAGGAGTTACTAGACAACTCATCGCAATACGGTATCCAACTATTTGTGCTTCTTGGTTAATTTTTTCATCAAAGTTTCCACATAGAATGTTAAGTTCTCCGGTGCTGAAACGATGTCAAACTATTTGGGGTGAACAAATCTTTATAACGTTGACACTACATAGTATGAACGCAATAATTGTAAGAGTAGATTTGATAAGAGATGGCTTGTAACCCTCTTCCTTTTTAATTTGCATAAAATAACTTAGCAAACGAATTTGACGACCTCTATCATTGTCAAGTTCCTTGAAATTAGTGGACTTTACTAGAAAAAGTATACATTGTTAAGGAAACATAAAGCACTCTCTCCACACTTGTTCATCTCCGTTCTTAAAATACTGAAGTTATCAACTAGCATGTAAATCAAAAGTTCCAAATAGATTCAATCGATCGGAGCTAAATTTGTAACTGAATTCTTTCACATATCAACCATCCAATGGTAAATATCTCAAAAAACCTTTTTATCCAGAAAGTAAACCTTATAAAAAGCATTCACTATATATCAGAATTGTTGACTTAATGACTAGGGATCATGTCTTGAATAGGCAGATTTCGAACCCACGAAGTAGCCTGCTAAAGTCATGGCCTAGGTAAGACGTAAGCCAAAACCCAAATGACTAGCCCAAACGTGAAATTGTTTGCAATAGCCAACCCATCTCGTGTGCCAAATCCACACACAAGTCCGTTCCTCAATCAACAAGTCAACTCTATAGGATTAAATCGTCCGACAGTTTTAGGAATATAGTCGGTGGAAAGGAAAACTCCATAGTATATCTCTCGACCAAGTGCTGTCCAACCATAAACGTACATTCAATAGTCCAATAGACATGCCCTTGGTCACAATCGGATATATGTTCTAGGACAATGTCTTCGGCTAATATCTTTTTTTTCCTTCTATTAGTGAATATATCTTGGACAATTTCTTGTTAATTTCAGGCTTCAAAGACACAACAACAGCTTGCTGCGGGTTTGGAAGGAAGCGCGGTCTGGTCCCTTGTCTGAGAAACCAAACCCCATGCAGGAAAAGGGACGAGTACTTGTTTTGGGACCCTATCCATCCCACCGAAGCCGCCAATGTGGTAATGGCCAGCAAATTATTCAGCGATGAAGCTCGACTGTTCACCTACCCGTTCACCATTTCCGAATTGGCCCGGCTCTAATGCTTGCGGCTCTCCGTTTCTTCCCATTTCTAGTTTCAAGCTGTCGTTTCACTTCATGTATCATGCATGTCCCGATCCGAGATCAATGGATTGAACCGGCATAAGGTCCTCGTAATAACAACCACGTTTCTGAATTTTGAAATTTGGTTCATGAAGTGATATATCGCATTATCATGATTCAAGGTTTCACCACTGAACGCCCAATTTATTTATTGTTCAATCCTTGTGCCTTGAATCATATGCAGAACCATAGCGATTTTGAGGGGTTTTTTTTTTTTCTTCTTTGTATTGGCTTAGTTCGAATTGTTTCAGACATGAGATCATAGAGAAAGTTTCACGCTATGAGGGTCAATCTAAGAGCTGTCATTAAGGAACCCCACCGATTGGAAGAAGAGAGAGGCTCTACTAACACCATAAACAAATTGGTTTTTGCCATTACAGAAACTGATGGGCCCTTAAATTTTTTTTTGCTTATATGGGCGATCCAGCTGGTGGATTTGAACAAGATCTCTGGTTTCTTAAAAATATCACTGGCGCCCCAGTAAACTAGAATAGTTCTTGTTACTCTAGAAACTCACAGGCCTTCAAAACAAATATTTAGTTCAATTAATATGAACCAGTTAAGTCGAAGCTATTTTCCTATTTAGTTAGCTTTGTAATCGAATCCTTTCACCCATAAACCATACAACTGTGACGCCCTATTTAAAATAGTTTTAAATTAAATAAAAATGAGCGAAACGGATTAGAAATCTGATTTGTGTTGAGCGGAATTGACTTCGATTGAGATGAAGTCATTAAAGAATTGATGAGCTGAATGACGGACGATGGCAACGCGAATTGGACCGGCCCATTGTGAAGACCACGACCCAATTGAGCCTAATCGTGAGGGTCCATTAAAGAAACTCGGATCAATCGAGCATGAGACACCAGTCAGAGATTCATGGGCCTTCTCATCCTTGCTACCGCTGTGGGCCACAAAGAGGAGAGGCCCAAATGCTCAACCGGCGTACAGGGAGCAGGAACCCACTTTGTGCTGCAGGTCAAGGGCCATACGGATGAGAACAAGCCTAAAGACCCATGTTACTGCTCTTCATTTTCTTTTTCCTCGGTTGTGTCACCCCAAAGAATGTCCTCCTCTTCTCCGGTGCAGTCCTTCCGCTCGATGAGGTTCTCGCGCCCGGCAAGCCCACGACAACCAGCGAGTTCTAGCGCAGACGTGCGGCAAGGTTAAGGCAAGTCAATTCCCTAACCCATTTACTAGTCTTTTCAATGTGTGTCGGGTGTGGAGAGATTAACAGGGGCTGAGATGCTCTTCGGTGCTGGTGCAAGTGAGTATGGTTGTAGCAAATCAAAATCTGTTTTGGTGCATGTCGTTGTAAGTCAATGGATGCGTTTTCTTTGTTGTTGGGGGGGGGGGGGGGATGGGGGGTGGGTGGTCTTTGGTTGGATGGCGTTATGGGTGAACGCAGTAGACGATTGCACCGAAAATTTGGCTTTACAATGCTCTGATCATTAGTTATGAACAGTGCCCGAATGTCTTGAGTTTAGTTGTGGAACCACCAAGTTTTGTTGGGCTGCGTCGGCATTTGGTCATTGCAGCTGATGATGGGATAAAGTTTTGGTGCTCCTAGCTGGAGTGGAAGGGTGCGGGTGGAAGGTCAAAGCATTCTTGGGAGTCTTGAACCCTGTCTTGACAGTACCCCTTGGTGTTGGATTGTAAACAGGGGCTGAATTGTCAAGGCTGAACGAAGAACAGCTTGTATGAGAAAGAGGTGGGCTCGTTTATTTATTTTTTTTTTAAAGAGAGGGACGTTGAATTGCCTTTCACGTAGCAATATTAGGATAGTTGTCGTGCTTGTGGATTGACTCATCGAGAATGATGGAAAGACTTGCCTTATAGATATCTAATTGCACTTGGCCGAGAGAGAGATGAGATGAGACAGAGGCCAAACAATTTGACCATCCAGATTGGTTTTATCAATGGTGTTCCTCGGTATGGTTAATATCTTCAGAAATAGAAGCAACATTTGAGGATACATACCAAGGCTTGATACTCGTTGTACAGATATATATAACTGTGATTTTCTTTTTGTGTATATCATGCGTTTCTACGATCTCTGCCTCGGGTTGAGGGCACTTACTTGCGATTGACAATAGGGTGGTCCAAATAGATTGGTGGTTAGTTTTTTTTACGTTATTCCACAACATGCTACTTTCCTATTATATACTTGCATATGTGGTAGAATACCTTTTGACATATTCCGTTGACATGTATTAACACAGAGCATGGCATGATCATGATTATTTATCCCAAACCTGTATTGTGTAAGATTTTGGAAACGGATCAAGCGATTCCAAAAATGTACCCCATAGAGTTATGAGAGAACTCTGTTGTGTGACTAGGTGGCCCTACTGTGTGTTTGGGCCGGTCTCGGAGGTGGTATAAGACAACGTTGGATCGGCATATAGCTGAAATAATTGAATAGCGTAAGCATGCAATGGTATAATTCTTATGCATGAAACCGTGGTTGACATGCTTGGTATCATACTCTATTAGGGCACTTTTCACAATGTATTAGTGAACAAATGCCGAACTCACAATTGTGGAAGTGTTGTTGTACACTCAAATTATCACCACCTGATTATCTCATTGGACAGATAAGTCGATGTTTTAGAGGATTGACTTGCTGAGTTTATCTCACTTTGTTATTTTTTAATTTTTTTATAGGTAAATAGCATGGCGAGCCTACCATCCCTTTCACGTGGAGCGCTCTTCCATTTTTCGTGGGAGGTGACACTATACACATCCCAAAGACCCCTGACTTATCTCCCAGATATATGTAAAAATGAACCCGACATTTGTCGATCATAATTAAATAAAACGATATGCTTTCTATTTGTTTGCTTGTTATTTTAGTTAAATTAAACCGTCAAGCCGATAGTATACGTGGCGAGCCTGGGACACCACGGCTCTGACGCGAAATCGCTACAACATCCTTTTTTGAATTATTCTTCGCACTAACAATGTATTTTATACAAATCCAAATAATTAATGGATGCCCAATTGCAAGCCTGAAAAATTATTTCCTTAATGTCCAAAAGTTCAACCTTAGTTTGTTAAGTAGGTGGGACAGGACCAATTGTATAAGTTGGTCACGAAATTACTTCTATTGGGCTTTATGTGTGGTCCACTTACCATTGATAGGCTCGAGATTTGGCTGCAGACTTGCAATTACCTCAAAAAGAACCAGAAAATCATGCTTGGTCCGTGTCTCTTAAAAGATGACACTAAATATAAAGACAACCAAAAAATAAAATATAAAAACTAGAGAATCTTGTGTTTGAGTGAGAATCCTTATGAATAATTCACACATTTATTGCGTGCAAACTACTCGAAGTTTGGTCTACCTGTACAGGTCCAATGTCTAAAATTAATTGATTCCTAAGTCTTGTAGGTTTCTCTAGGAGCCTCTAGGTAATAGGATCGCTATCTTCATGGCCTAAAACATGAGAATAGAATGAATAATGGAGGTTGCATCTAGCCAAACTAAGAGCACAACTGCAGGTGGGGCTTGCTCTTGGCTGACAAGAAAGTTTTCTTAGCTTCCATGATCCGACTATCCAAATTGTGTAGTCCTTTAGACTCTTTTTGTCTCGTAGAAAATAATTGACTTGGAAAATATTTTTCTATAAAAGATCACTTGTATCACTTGACAAAACTAAATGAACGAAATTTTTTTTCAATTTCCTAAAAAATATTTAGATATAAATTATTGTCGATGATGAGACATTTTTCATTGGTTAATTATATCAAGCAATTTCTGACCAAAAAAATTATATCAAGCAATTCATAATAGTTTTCATCTCCCCTAAAAGGAGGATGTTTAGATTCAATTGCATCTCCCGTTGAAAGTTCCCATTCTCGTAGTTTGGATATTAATTTCTTTATTGCTAAGATAGTAATTCTCAAACCGCTAGAAGAAGAGTATAAATATTTCACAAGTCTTTATAAAAAAATACAACATTTTTCTTGGATTTATCTTTGTTGATTGTACTAACTTTTGAAGAACTGTTCTCATGTATTTTGTTTGATGTAAATGAAATTCAAACACCAAATAATCTTTATTGTGCTTGAAAATCTCTTATTGAGACATATAAATGTACTTTTGCACTTGAATAAAATCATGTAGCCTAGCCTAATTCAGAAAATAGGGACATGTGCGTAATCTATCTTTATAATATGTTTCCCCGAATATTAACTTTGTATGATGGATGTTGATATCTGGGTGAAAGTAGGTTTGGACAGCAGAAAGATATACACATATTATTAAAATGTTAAAAAATAATCTTTGCGTATTTCTCTTTTTTTCAACTCTTTTGAAATGACGTCATGTTTCGATCATTTCTAATATTTGCCAATTGTGGATCAAAGGCCCAATTATAAAGATCAAAGTAGTTAGGGTAAGTGAGGCACAGGCTTGACAATTCAAGAGTGTTTGAATGCCGACCTGCTGGGCACCCACCTCGAATCGTGGCTAGAAGAACATGCAACCGAGCATCATTATCATGTAAATTAATTGGAGATGATCCACCATCGCGTAATGCGAACTAGACCCCGACTCATATTTGTCTAGGATCGCAGATTGACAATAACTGACGAGACACTGTTACCTTTATTATTATTATTATTATTATTATTTCCATAAGCTTTTGAGTTTTTCAATGATATAGAATGATGGAGCAGTTTGCATGCAGTGGGTACCATTTTAATAGGTGAATCCTAATTTGTAAACTGAAAATCACTCCACGTGCCAACACAAGGGTTAAAAGCCTTTTAATTATTTTTATTTATTTTTGGGCCAAATTGACTTAATGCTTAATTAGGGTGGCCAATAAAGTATTGTTGATGATCGGTTGGCCTAATAATTGTCCATTTTCATTTCCCATTGACTTTCCATTCCAGCATCACCAATTTGATTAATTTGGTAATGGTAATTCTTGTAGTAACTACTTTATTAATTATTTTAGCGAAAAAGAAAATACTTTATTAACTAGCTTTTGTGACTGAAATATGTTCGATTCCAGCAAAAGGATACCAGAAGTGCTAAAGTTTGTATACGGCACTCACTTTGGTGCCAAAATTTTTTGCTAACTTACTTAAGTGACAAACCGAAGAAAAACGATCACTAAAAAAAATAAATATCAATAGCGAGAGATTCCGGCCAAAAAATATATGTGGCATTTATATTTATATATTTTAGTGACATGGCATTTATGGTTAAAAAAATAGTCCATGTGGCAAATTTTTTTGAGAATTCAGTCCATGTGGACTTTTGACTTAAAAATAAGCTAAAATTTAAAGAAAAAATTAAAAAAATAAGCTTAAAAAAAGGAACACGTTTTAGGTTGCAATAGCGAGAGCTTGCACAACCGCTGCTCCACCATCGTCGAAGATGGCCAATGAGGGTGGGCATGTTTGGTGGGGGTTGTCGAGCTCTGGCCAATGGCCGGCAATGAGGGTTGTGCAAGCCCTTGCTACTGCCAACCTGTGGTGTCCTAGGGTGTCATCCCTTCTAAGCTAATCACAGCCTGATTTAATCTATTATTACTATATAATATGGCACATGCGGAAGACTGAAAGAAAATACAAGTGTATGTAAAATAAATGGCAAGCACAATGCCAAATGGGGGTATGACCTCTTATAGGGTTTCACTACCTAGACCAAGTAATAGGATCATTTAGCAAATTCTCAAAAATTACCTTATATACAAGTATGTAAGGAGGTTTCATACATTGTTTCCCCTTAGACATAACAAGATAAAACCAATACACGAGGAGGATTACAAAGGGAAGTCTACTCCAGAATTCTATCTGATGTCGTATTTTGGGAGATCTATGTCGCCTTTTGGGAGCTCTGACACCATATTCCATGTCCATTACTTCTCAAATGGTGAGGTCCTCTGAAAAGTGGTTAATTCAATAGGATTGAGCCAAAACTCAGCTAGTATGACATCATAAGCCATCGATTAAACCACATATTTGTCACTTGATCAAGCAAAACCACATGATAACTAACGAGACAAACAAGCAAATGGATGATGAGACGACCAAGCAAGACTGACATCAACCCCACGTAGAATGAGACTCGACAACCACTGCACACATCACAAACTAAGATCTTAATACGGATGCCAATGCCAAAGCATTTTGATTCATTTCTTAGTTTTCACTTTTGAATTGATTTCCATGGGACACATGCCATGGTTATATGAGGGACACAAGCCTCATTTATTGCCTTCCGAGGGACACAAGCCTCAATTCTAGGTTTTACCCTAGCTTATTATTCATGGGATACTGGCCATGAAAATATTGAGGGACACAGGCCTCAATTCAATCCAAGGGATAGAGGCCTTAATTCCCCTACTTGGGGCTCCATTCCAATGGAACACAAGTCATGGATTTCCCGATTTCCACTTAGGCTCCCATGGGTATTGTCCAGATATAGGCAAACATATAAACATGTCCTCGTCGAGACATAGGCCGATAGAACCCTTGGTTCGTTATAGTTTCTCATGCAAATCAATCATCGAATCTACATTCAAACAACTCTGAACTCATCGGGCAAACAATCATGAATGCACAATCCACATTCACATTCGACTATCATCAATTCACATGTCACATGCTTCGATACTTATATGAATGCAACTGACCACTAGACAATCCCAAATCACAAGAATGCACAACACCAGCAAGCATAACTCGGACATGGCACACGCACCACAAGGCCACATTATTGAACAACTATACGTAGAAATGCCACAACTCTCAATCAATGCCTGCACACTCAAGACACCTCACATGTCAATCAAACTCATCATCAAACGCCCACATACACAAGACAACTCAAGCACAACCGACGTCACCGCACCTATTCTCTGAACAAAAGCTAGCTAGTGGAAAGGTTTAGAGATTCTACTTGCTTTACGTCCTTAGCTTGAGTATATAGAGTTCGAATCACCTCGAAAAGGAGCTTGAATCGTCTTTCCCTCCTTGACATCTCGCGACCGAACCTCCCTTTTCCCCCTTCCAACTTCAATTCACCTCAAATCATCAATAACAACTCGATCAACTCATAGATTCTAATTACCCAAGACTAAAGGATGCTACACCAAGCAATGGATCGTCTGAATAAACTCATTTTTCTTTCCATGTAACCCAATCGTCCTTTTAAAAGGTCCACTTCCAAATTCAATGATTCAGGCTATAATGAATTATGATTGGGCAGAAAGAGGATAGAGGTAGAGGGATACTTGGTCAAGATTGTTCACAAAGAAGCAGGAGCTCATTCGACCTTGGAATGAGCTCGAGCCACCATATTTCCTCTTGGCGTTTGTGGCCGAGGGCTTGAGGGAGAGAAACGGTGGGCTTTAAGCTTCTAGCAAGGTTAAAGAAGTGAGGAATGAGGCTAAGGGACTGAGCTCGAGGGATGGGTGCTGCTATTGTCACCGTAGGGGTGAGCTCGAGCTACCGAGGAGCGCTCAGCATGGATATTGGCTTGGGCGGACTCCATAAGGGAAAGGGGGCATCGCACATAAGAGAAGAGAAAAAGAGAAAATGGGAGTAGAGAGAGAAGGTGAGGCCGGTGGATGAGATGGGCAATGGTTAAGGGGTTGTCCACAAGAGGCTTTGCAGTCCAATTCTAACAAAATTCTAACTTGAACCTAAAATATACCATCAAAGATCAGTGTTGACTTCTAACGGTCCTTCACTTAACTTTCATTGTGCTCGCTACCATACTTCATTTAATCATCCATCGCTCCAAAAAAATTAAATCCTAATTCATAATCTCCTTTTGTCTAAGTCCAAATTAGCTATATGCTTAATAATCTAACTTGCGAAAATTCCGTTCGTCACACAACCCACCCATTTTTTATTTAAATTTTTATTTATTTATTTTTATTGATTTGGTGTGTGACCTATAAGCTTAGGGAAAAAGCAGCACGGGCTATATTGTAATCTTTCACAAGATTACTAATAGGTTACCATCTTCTTGGTGGCTGCTAGCTTGGGAGAATGGACATAGGTTTTGTGACACCATAATTTAGCTTAGATGAAATTATTAAATATTGTTCTAGAAGGAATAGTGACTATCCATTAAATTAAGAAACTATAATAGGATGGCCTAAATAATGGGCGAGGACGAGAAGTGCCGCGGCAAGAACCGATGATCCTGCTTGGCTAAAGCCAGACAAGGGCTGGCCACCGGCCAACCGAGGTGAATACGTTTGACTAGCGACGAACAATGCTCGGCTAACGACCAACAAGGGCAGTTCGTGCCTAGCCAACACCATCATTGCAAGGGTAGCTCATGGCTGCTCACCCGTTTAGCTTGCTCCGACTGCCCGATCATGCCATCGGAGCTTCCTTCTTTGTTCCTATGTTCCTTAGTTCTTAGTCATTAGTCAAAACATAAGTTAATGGTGGGTCAATTTGTATAAGAATGCACAAGTCAATGGTAATAGTTGTAGGTGTATGCCTTAAAGCAACCATACGGTGGTTGTATTCTGGACATTTTATTGTACGTTCAATCATATTAATGGCAAAGATCCATTCATTTATTTTGTCCCATGGTTTTAAAATTGAAGTCCGTAACATCAGTTGTGATTGAACCTATTCTCGAGATATTGAGAATATGTGTAACAGGTTATCGGTTAGATCGATCTTTAAATTGTTCCTCATCAATGGATCGTTGAGTGAACATCAATGATCCTATTGAGACTAGTGCATTCTAAACTTTGCCATTGAGTATTGGATACTCAAAGGATAATGCGTCACAAGACATTAGACATTAGATGTCTAAGTTAGAACACAAATGCTCATGTCGAATGAGTTCACTGAACATGACATACGTTGAACGATTAGCAAGCATGGAAGCTTCGAGGAAGGCCAACATCTAATCGTTCACGCTTTGGTCAAGTGTAAGTAATCCTCGAACTTGAGGCACGATGCCAGCTTGTATATCGAATGGCTATGATTCACAAGTGAGCACATTGGTGGATTGCCGATCCACATCTATACTTGATGGTTATGGTTTGTTCGCATATGAAGTCACAAGCGTGCGCAACAATGGGATTTGTCTCCTTGTTTAAGTACAAGGTTGATGTCATATGCGATCTAATCATGACAATGCATGAAAAATCCTCAGTCGGTGTTAATATCAAGAATGTCTCGAAAATATGCATGTTAGATAGATTTGGGCATATGATCGAATTGGCGGCTTGAGTAATAATCCATGGCCTTGTTCGATCGGGATATAGTAAGACAAAATGATCGAATTATACTATAGCCAAAGCTGACAGGTTCATTATGTTCTTGCAACATTTATACTGTCTGGTAGTCGTGATATATTGCTAGATGTCATTCATGGCTTGTGGAACCTCGAAACTGATTAGGGACGGTCAGATCTCTGATGATACTAATCTGTTAATACATGTCCTACTGCCAGCTCGATAATGAACTTAGAGATGTCACGCACTATAACAAATGCATGACGACACTGATATGGAAGACGAAATTGCAAAAGTATTTGCAATCGTGACTATAGAAATAGTCGAGCAAAATTAGATCAAATGGGTTTTGATTCTAATTTCTAATCATGAATGGATAAGCATATGATGCGAGCACGACCTCAAGATGATGTCACACTAATGTGACATCGGCACAAATCACGAAATGATAAGGTTTATCATCCAAAGGATAATAGATAAGATTTCTTATTTAAGAAAAGTCAGGGAGATAAGATTTGTTATCCAATAGACAAAGTGATAAGATCATATAACACGTGGCGACAATGGACGACGATTAGGCAAAGTGTGGCTGGGTAAGCCACCAGCCAATCATGGCAAACGAGGGCTATAGCCAACGGTGGCCAGCCACCGCCCTTATTCACTGCCCAATAAGATAATTTAAAGGGCACCCCAACCCCTGTAAATAGGGTTTGGAGCTAAGCTTTAGGGTTGGTTCCCTAACCTAATCCTTCATTATCCGTGTGTGTTTCGTGTCATTTTTCTTCGTGTATACGTGAGATTGTTCTCGCATGAAATATTTGAGGGTCGTGCAGTCATTCGTAATCAAAGGTAGAGCTTGATTCGTTGCATCTCAAAGATTACTAGCACAATCAAGGAGCAATCATCCACAGACATCGTCTTCCATCATCGCATGATTGGCAGCGTGTCCAAACTAGAGACCTAATACTTGTGGGGCACAAGAACATATGAACCAAGTTGGCTTAGACATGCTTCAAAAAGTAAGCCTAAAACCCTCTTGATGTATGGTTTTGTTTTTCTATTGAAATGCACAAATATTTCCCTAAGGAAGATACACGTATGGGTTATGTTCATTTTCGCTGCACATCTCAGTTTTGGATGAAAAGTCTTGAATTTTCTCATACGAACCCAAGAAGTGGTATCAGAGCCATCCTTAGGCGTATTCGTGCATTTGATTGGTTTGGTTCATCGTGGTTCTTGCGATGGACCATGTTATGATTTTAATTATTTTTTAAAAAATTAGTAAAAAATCCATAAAATTTTATAAAATTATAAAATCAATTTTGGAAGTCTTAGTCTAGCCTAGGAACCAATTTGAATAAAAAATAATTTTAAATTTTTTGGCATTTTAATATTATTTTTAATTAAAAAATACCCCAAAAATGAAAAAATAGCATTCATGATAAAAAAAAAGCCAATAATTATCTTTTAATTTGAATTAAATTTTATCCACAATAATTCGATTTGTGCCATGGTTTCTCTAAATCGTGCCTTGATTGAACAAAAAGATGAGCCTTTTTCGGTCCTTTCTTTCTTATTTAATTTATTTATCTATCTCGAGTCGGTCATGACATCTTATCCAAAGACTTTTAAATTTATTTTAGCCAAGACAATTTCATTTTTAGATAAACTCAAGCTCACCTTTTATTGAGGTTTTGTGGATAAAGGAAAAGAAGCATACTCTAGAATCTTCCATGTGTAGACAAAAGAGAAAAAAGGCAAAATGTGGCGTAACAATTCTTGGGGAATGTGCGCACAAAAAGACGAAAGGGTTGGCTTAAAGAAAAAGAAAAAAGGGTTCCATATCTCGTCCAAGAGAAAAAGGAGAAAGGGGCATCTTTACTTGGACCCGCGCAAGACTCCATCATCACCTAGAGACATACACAAAAAAGGCCATTCCTTTTTTTAGAAGAGGAGCGCGCAGGAGAGAGATCAACGTAGATCAAACAAGCAAAAAAAATAGGGGAGCCACAGAGAGGCCGTAGAGATGGTTCCAGTGGCGAAGCTCGCAAGAGCGAGCTTGAGAGAAAAGAACTAGCGGAGTGGATGGTGGACAAGGACAAAAACAAAGAGGAGAAGTCTGCTCCTACTCTTGGTGGGCAGAACAAAAAAGAACAAGAGGGCAAGCACATCATGGAAGAAGAGAGTTGGCGAGTGGGTCCAGAAAATAAAATAAAGGGCCTTGCAAAAGCACCGTTCGTGGAAAAAAAAGGAGTGTGAGAGCACAGTAGGAAAAAAAATTTCTACAGAGAGCAAGTATACTCAAAGGATTCTTTTTTTGGGGAGGTTCATTCTCATCTCGAAAAGGGCTATGCTGGCTATTGAAGTTAAGAAGAGAGTATGGCTACAGTGTACCTGTTATTCCATACCTCCAAATAGTTTTCTGCCTATTTTTTATTCTTATTTTTCCTTTCGCGAAATGAAGTGATCTGGACATAAAAACTTCCGGCCAAACTTCCTCGAACCCCATCGGAACTGCAGCTAGAGGCCTTGATGGATGCCACGACGTTCGAAAACGCTAAGTGTGATCATCCACAAGCTCAAGCATTTATCAGATCTCCTTTCCAAGTGGCCAGTCTAAATGGCTACGGATTCCCTGAGTTTAGCTGTATTGCCTCTACATTGATGTGCAGAAGTGTGATTATGACTTGTGCCTATTGTTGATTCGTCATGATCTGTTGACTATTGAAAAAGATTCCGGGATGGATCTTGTAAATGGAGTGTATCAGAAAGTCCGAACGGCATGATCGGGACCAATCGATGGTAATGTGTGTAGATAGAGTTCCTGACGTTGGCGATGGATGCTAACGGTCGGAGTTTGTTGTTCAATGGTGGAAAGAGTTCAGTCATGGCTGAGCCTTTGAGTTGAGTTCTCGGGTGAACCAGGCGGGAAGATATCGTGGAAGAGAAGACCCAAGAAAAAAAAAATAACAAAAAAGGAAAATATGTAGATCAGTTTAGGTGGGCGGCTGCTTTGCTTTGTCTTTGAAATAGGGTTGATTTAGATCTCGAGTTGGGTGGTCCAAATGATATAGAGATGTGAGAGGCCGGCTTAATAATAGTATAGTACTAGAAAACAAAAACAAAAGGGAAGTAGAAAACATGGGCGATGTGAGTGTCGCGACCCTACACCGAAATTCTAGTCTCGAGGGGTTAATGGAATTAAATAGGACCATCTTTAAGATTTTGATAGGCCTATGCTCGGGCCCTCCCGGTCCATACCAAAATCGCATCAGGAAAAATTTAATAATCCGAGTCCAATTGGCTGACTGGGCTCGTCTCTTCCCGAGCTGACAATTTGCGAAAGGGACGGACGGGCAGACTCCCCAGACGGGACATAACGGCCAAAACAGCTTTCGATAGGACTGTTTTCAGGTAGCCACGACTCCATTCAACCCAGATTAACAACTTAAAATCTAACATATCTAAGGCCTAAAAACAGGTTAATCAGACGACACAGTCACAACCAACGGTAGATCTCAACGAGGACTACGGACCAGAATATCAATCGACATATCACATCCCATCACCAAATAGAAGTTCTAGCAAACTTACCTTGAGCTCGGATTAAGCTCTAGGATCGCCATGTTAAGCTGGACAAGTCGCAAACAGATTCGGACGAGTGGAGTGCTTAAAACAAGGATTCTCACGCGCGACGATGCAGAAATTGAATGCAAACATGTTCAGGGATTGTGAGGAGGGGTAAAAAAAGCACAAAAGAAATGGAAGAATTGTGCGTCGGATTTAGGAATCCGCCATGGAGACAGAGTCGAGCGCAAACTTGGGACTACCTTTTTGGGTCGGCGAGCTCTTGAAAAAATGGCACGAGTCCTCTATCGGACTCTGCAATTGAACACGCAATGTGTTCACGCCCTCAATTTGCTCCGAATTGCCCAAGTTCCACAATCACAATTGACTCACCGAGCCTCCAAAAATCCCTCTCCCTAGGTTGTTTCCCGCTCTACTTCTTATAAACTTGTTTGGGTATTGTAAGCCCCCGAGATCCGAGATCGTCCGCTCCTATTCGTCCAAACTAACCCCAAACTTCAAAAAATCTCCTTTGATTTGAGCACTTCGCGCCAGAGTAAACATTACCCCAAACCAGAGTTGGTTTGGTTTGTGAAGTTAAAATGGTTGACCGGGTCGATCGGGTCGGATTTAACACGACCCGACTGACTGGTTGATCAAATTCGATTTGTTTGCTAAAATTAAACCACCCCAACAATCAAAATAAGGAATATACCCAAAATGACCATGGACCAAATTCTATTAGAAAAATGAATTTCATGCCAATCCTAAGGATGATAAAAGAATCCAAATTCTACATCCGACCCGAGATACCATTTCGTTTAAAATCAACCCCTTAGCAACTACGTGTTTTTGAGCAAAAACTTCACCACCAATACAAATTTTTCAAAAATCATAAGATAGAGTTAACTGACTTTCCCGATTCTCAATTTTCACTCTAGAAAATTTTAATAACTAAAG
>JAGVVM010007101.1:0-20507 GCA_019149425.1 Psidium friedrichsthalianum
TGTGCGAGAGGCATACTACGCAAACCTGTTTGCTCTGCGATATCATTCCGTCGCTTTTAATGAGAAAATCTTGAGTCCTCCCTTATTTGACATCGAAGTTATGGCCATTATACAACAGACTGTACTACAATGAAGCAGCCTCAGACATGATATGCTACTCGAGACCGTGGACGTAACATTATCATCCGATTGGGACAAGACCTATCTTCCAGCCACCTCGCGCGTATGCAACCTCAAACTCTAGGTCAAGTGCAATCCTGCGTTACCGTGATTGAAAGTATAGAATACCCCATGGTCAACATTCAACCGCTTTGTGCCCTAGTACGATCAGTGTCAGACTATTATGACCTTTGTATCATGATATTCACATAACACTTGGCCGTGGATCATCACTTCCACGCCACGGGGGAAAGATGTGGTATTACTCATAGGAAAAGATGCTGCGTCTGCTGACTTGTACGAATTTATTAGCCCTGATTAGCAACGCAAGTCTCAAAGGTCACTGATAGCTGAATAGCCTAGGAATGGAGCTTAAAACTTATCAATCTATGCTCTGAACTCTCGATCGTCTGCAAAGGTTAGCCGCTAAGTATGTAAACACTAGAATATGCCATAGTCGCTAGGACAGCTAAAGCAAACACGTGAACGGGCCAGGTCGCACAAGAACAGGTCCCCGACTTTAGAGACATGCGTAACGGCTGGGCATGACACATACGGGTTCTACGGCTATATCGCTCGCGTTCAAATTCTATGACTGTCTAACTCAAGGTTAAACGGCAAGCTATGCTACGTACGGTCAGATCCGTTAGATTCCGCTCAGCCGTTGGCTGGCAGGAATTTAACACTCCTGGTGACAGTACATCGAACCGACCTGGTGCGTATCAAATCTCTACACACTCATTCAAATTCATTCATCCGCATGTACTTCGTGGACATCGATTGGGCTCTTATCTCTGGCAGTTCTGCGCTCTTACTTGTGCGACGGCTCGTTTGTCACTCGACGGACTAGGCAAATACATCGTTGTGGTCGCTGTTATCGTTGGCACCACATAATAAAATACCGGTCCTCTAAAGTCCTCTATGTGGTTCGAAAATCGAGAATGTTAAAGGTAACCTTTGTTCCGATTTATCAGAAAGGCATTGCAAGGTCGGGTAGTAACTGCTTTAGGGTTGGGGGCTGATTACACAGTCTATATGTTTCTCAAAAAAGTACAGGAACCCCTCACTACATTAAGAATGCCCCCATGCCTCATCCGAATAAATTTATCGCCCCTCAAATACATAGCCCATACGTGCTCACTGATTGACACGATTTTCTGTCTCTTGGGGGATCGACCTCCAGCATCAGCAATGTTTCTTTCTTCATATTCCTCATGATTATCTCTGGTATTTGTTGAATCCAATTTTTTTTTCTGCCTGGGGTACCTATGATTCCTTACAAAAGTAGAGGAAATAATGAGTATGTAATCCAAGAGAGGTCGGTTCATGACTCATATATTAGTCCAATTTTATTTTTCAATTTTTGTGGTGAAATTAGACAAAAATTTTCTTAGGAAGACATCAGTAAATTTCTCAAAAAGGATTTTCTTGCAGATTTTACAACTTAGAAAAAATGTGATAAAATCCTTTGATATTTAGCAAATTTCCCGAAGGATTTTCTTCTTTTATCAAAAATGGATTTTCAGGGGTAAATTTTTCAAGAAAAACTCATTTCTATTAAAGCAGGAAAGATGTGAAAAAAAAAAATTTATTGGTCAACAAAATTCCATGAATGGATTTTTCCGCATTCATTTTTTTTTTAGAAATGGGACACCAATTTGGTTTTTATTTTCTTTTGAAAAAATGACCATTATGTTAAGTTCAAAATTTTGACCGACACCTAGCATGGATCGACCACAAATAAATACAAGATAAAGTTAAAGAACTTACTTTACCTTGAAAGACATATCGATCACATAGACATGTACCTGAATCGTGAGTTTAAATCTTACTCTATCTATCCTAAAGGCTCACAAATTGAAGCGAAAGACTTACGGCAAGGCGATAATCTCGCGCACATAATCAAGATTAGCTGTGATCTCACGACATAACTAGGATTAGCCGAGCCTTTCCACTTCGGCTGCTTGAGCAAAAAATTATAACCCCCGCTTTGGTAATCTTACCGAGCCTAAGGCCTAACTTTTTAAAACTCATTTTTGAAAAAAGGTTTGGGATTGAATCTGAACTAACTTTCGACGTAATCTCATGCCGAACGCTAAAACCAAATTACAATACCATCCTAAAACTAGTAGCCCAGGTCCGGCCACAGGATGTGTGTGATGTAGTGCTAGAGTTATTAATCAAGCATAACAATTAAATGCAAACACCAATTCAATAATTCAACAATTAAGTCACAATTTCCACACACCCAAACCTGCAAAATAAAGGGTAGTTAAACACTCCACCCCTTATAACTCCCATCTGTAAAAACATATAATACCTATAGAATGAGTTCCAAGCAAGATCGCCAAAAGCGAGATATCCATGAAATTTCATTGCCTAAGTCCACTAAGGCTTTTAAAATTTCGAAAAAATTCAAGTACTCCAATTAGTGCCTTCTTTTTTCGAAAATTCAAAAATTTCAATCCCCAACGGAGTCGCCAAGCTGTCACAACCTAAAAATCCGTTAACCTAAAATTTTTCACACCGATCAAGATTTTTAGATCGCGACACATGGACATGTCATTATTGTGGTGTACCTGGACATATTCAGTGTTTTTGCTATAAGCTTCATGGAAGCCCCCCTCCCCCCAATTCGGCTGCAGCTATTGTTAGCCAATGCAGTAGAATAGGGTGTTTCTTCTCAGTCCTTTGAAGGAGGAATACTTATCAGAATGTCGCAAGAGGAACTTGCTAGGTACAATTTAGTTCCAGATTTCTGAGCTAATTTCCTCTGCACAACTACTTTTACTCAAACAGGTAATGCAACAACATGCATTTCATGTACCTATTGCCCTGGGTCATTGATTCAGTGCTACCAATCATATGACTGGATCTTCATGTATCTTTTCTACCTTTCATAAGCCCTATATCCAATGTTATATTAGCTTATGGCTCTCTTTCTACTACTAAAGAGATAGGCATAGTTCCTCTAACATCCTCCATATCTTTATCTTCAGTGATGAACCTCCCAAATTTTCCGTTTAACCTTATGTCTATTGGTCATCTTACCAAAGAATATAACTGTTCTATACCTTCTACCTTGATTCTTGCATTTTTCAAGATTTGAAGACGATGAAGACAATTGGTAGAGGACATATGTCCTGGGGGGAGGGGGCTCTATGTGTTCAATGATACAACCAGTGTTGCTTGTCCAGCAGTTTTTCCACATCAAATTCATTGTCACTTGGGACATCCCTCTTTGGAAAGTTTGAAGAAGTTAAATTCCCGTTTTCATTCTTTATATCTAAGCTTTATCTTATTGAGTGTGAGTCATGTCAGTTTGCGAAATTGTACCGTATTAGTTATAGTCAAGAGTCAATAAATAGGCTTCTTGGCCATTTGCTTTAGTTCATTCTAATGTTTGGGGTCCATGTCCTACTACTTCAAAGTTAGGTTTTTAAGTACTTCGTTACTTTTGTAGATGACTATTCAAGAGCCACTTGGCTATATCTAATGAAAAATCATTTCTGAGTTATTCTCCATTTTTTTTTGTGCATTTGTTAGTGTAGTACAAACTCAATTTTCTATTTCTATTTGTATTCTTCGAAGTGATAATGCCAAGGAGTACTTTTCTAAGAATTTCTTTTGAATTCATGTCCTAACAGGTCATTCTTCATCAATCTTCTTATTTAGATATACCACAATAAAATGGTGTCGTCAAAGGAAAGAACCGCCACTTGTTAGAAATTACTCATTCTTTGATGTTTGACATGAAGGTTGACAAATCCTTTTGGGCTGACACTATTATGATTGCATGTTATCTTATCAATCGCATGCTATCCTCGGTCCTTAAGGGTGCAATTCCTCACTCTCTTCTTTTTTATTCTGACCTCTTGTTTCATTTGCCACATCATGTATTTGGTCGTGTCTATTATATTCTTGACCATCGTCCAAGCCTTTCCAAACTTGATCCTAGATCTCTTTATGCATTTTTTGGGATATTCTCATACACAAAAGGGTTATCATTGCTACTGTCCGTCTTTACATAAGTATTTCACTACTGCAGATGTTTCCTTTTTTGAGTCTACTATTTATTCTAATACTCCAATGAAGTCTCCTACAGTGGATGATGATTCCTTAACTTATGTTATTATGGAATCAACAACCACTTTGGACTCTTCAACTATTCCTCCACGAGTTCAGTAGTTTACATTAGACGTCCTCGTGATCATGTGGGTCCTCTTGAAGATGTACCTCAGCCTATCCCACCTTCTTCATCTTCTGAGCCTATGGTAAATTAGTCTCATACCGATCTTGATGTTCCTACTGCACATCGCAAAGGAGTTCATAGTTGTACCAAACATCCTATTGCACAATTTATCCCATATGCTGGTTTATCTACCTCTTGTCGGACTAGTGTAATGACCATTGATACACATCTTATCCCTAAAAATGTTGATGAAACATTATCTAATCTAGGCTGCAGGATAGCTATGGAAGAGGAATTATTGGCACTGGACCAAATCAGACTTAGGATCTTGCTTCTTTGCTGGCCAAGAAGACGGCTATTGAATGTAAGTGGGTCTTTACTGTCAAGGTTAACCCTGATGGTTTCCTTACTCGGTTCAAGGCTAGGCTGGTTGCTAAAGGGTATACACAGATTTATGGATCAATTATGGTGATACTTTTCTCCAGTGGCTAAGATGACATCCATTCGCCTTTTACTTTCTTTAGCTGCTTCTAATTGTTGGGACTCTATTTCAGTTTGATGTTAAGAATGCCTTTCTTCATAGAGATTTATAGGAAGAAGTGTATATAGAGCAACCACCAAGCTTTGTTACTCGAAGGGAGTCTGGTCATGTCTATTGCTTAAAAAAAATTTTATATGGTTTGAAACAATCTCCTAGAGCCTGGTTCGGGAAGTTTATTGAGGGGGTACTCCAATTTGGGCTATGTAGATGTACTGGAGATCATTCTGTGTTTTATTGGATTTCTAGAGCTGGTCGGATATTCCTTGTATTTTATGTGGATGACATTATCATAACTGGAAATGATTCTACATGAATTAAAGAGTTGAAATTGTATTCACAACGGTTATTCATACAAAGGATTGGGATCACTTAGATATTTCTTGGGTATCAAAGTGGCACGAGCTAAGAAAGGTATTTACATCTCACAGCGAAAGTATGTTCCAGATTTGCTTATAGAGATAAACATGCTAGGAGCTAAACTACTGGATACACCGATGGAAGTTGACTTGAAATTGATGGCAGATGATGGTGAACTGTTAGATGATCCGGAAAGATATCGAAGGCTTGTTGGAAAATAAATTATCTAACTACCACTTGACCTGATATTTCCTTTTCGGTGAGTGCTGTGAGTCAGTTTATGTCTTCCCCCGTACCTCACATTGGGATGCCGTAATCAAAATTTTGAGATACTTGAAAAAGTTAGGTCGTGGTCCCATTTATAGAGAACATGGTCACAGAAGGTGGAAGCCTTCTTGAATGTTGATTGGATAGAATCTCCTATAGATAGGAGATCTACATTAGGTTATTGCACATTTGTGGGAGGAAACCTAGTATCTTGGAAAAGTAAAAAACAAAATGTTGTGGCTCGATCAAGTGCAGAATCAGAATACATAGCTATGGCTCAAGCTACTTGTGAGTTAATCTAGATACGTTAGCTATTAGTTGAACTCGGATTCAAAGATCTTGCACCAATGGTGTTATCGTGCGATAATCAAGCAGCTGTCCATATTGCTTCAAATCCAGTATTCCATGAGCATACCAAGTATATTAAAGTTGATTGCCACCTTATCCGTGATAAGTTTCAGGCTAAAGTTATTTCTACTAGTTATGTTAGGACTGGTGAACAATTGGCTGATATTTTCACCAAGTCTCTAGGGAGTAGTAGGATTGAGTATATTTGTAACAAGTTGGGCATGCTTGATATCTATGCTCCTACTTGAGGGGGAGTGTTAAAGGGTAAAAAGGTTATTATGATCTTGTGGGTTTTTTTATATGTATATATATATATATATATCTTTCTCTTCATTAATAAAACATTACATTCCGTTAACAGAAAGAACCTGTTGAGAGGCAACTGAAGCAAGTCATTGATGCAATCATACAAGCTCTTGAGTTTTCTCAAACTTTGGGATGTCGATAAGGACAAGGACGCCGCTTCCGATGATCTAAGCCTAGACAAATGCTCCTCTATGGTTGTCGTGAGGGGTGGCTCCTAGAAGGTAGGCTGATTGATCGGAAATGGCTAGTAATTTTTGAGGTCTCAATTGATGAAGCCATCTTTGAGGGAAGGGATCTTATTAACTTCTCTGGGTGTAATTTTTTCCTATGAGAGAGTTACTCATGCCAGGCCACCCAAATCCTTGCACACATATACCGAGCAAGAGGCACTCAACAATTCCATTCTTCTCGGGCTCGCATTAGCTGTCATGTCATGGATCTTCCAACAGCCTCCCAACAATGCCTCCATTGGCTTTCCAATCTCCGCGAAATGAGAATCAATATTAGTGATCTAAAGATATAAAAAAAAATACGTATATGCACGTAGTCTGCCATGAAGATTCTCAGATAGAGGGGTGGCTACTATGCAGCATTTACTACTGAACTTGAGAATGTGGGCTAGAAAAATATTCATGTGATGAAAGAGCTAGGAGACAAGTGGAATCTTTACATCTCTCCTGTCAATATCTCTTTCAGGTTCTTACTCTCAGGAAAATTAATATGCTTTGAATGGACACACCTATGCTAAGCAAATTTCCAGGATCTTAGACAGAAGGATGGCAATGGAAATCATTGAAATTTCAAAATTGAAGTCGAGCATGTAGATGGAAAGAAATCATGTGATAATGTAGCTGGGGAACAAATGGGATCTTTACCGCATTGGAGCTTCTGACTAACGAGTAGTTATCTATCATCATCATCTGTTCATGAGGTTGACTAATTATTGGCATCAATTTAGAAGTGATAACAAGGACTACTACATCGTTAATGTGTATTAGTTCAGTGCTTTCAATTAAAAGAATATTGAGGCTGCAAATTACGGTGTCGGGATCATTGTAGAAATCAAATATAGTCTGATGACTATCGACAAACTAAGAATTGGTTCAACCCTTAATTTTCCTTGACATTAAAGTAGAACTAACCAAAGATACATTTATTGCCTAATCCAGCAACTTTTTGTGACTTGTTATAGAATGCTCCAGACTCAAAGGCACAACCAACAGCATAAGTGAGGCTGAGAATGAGATCGATGCATATTTGGCTTCCATAAAAGTATTCTTTGAAGCATGTGACCTGCTTGAAAACCGATCTGTAACAAAAAAAAAAATCATTATGATCCAAGTATTCAATTTTGGACAAATAGGGAATCGTTGTAAAGCTCTTGATGAGTCTCTTTTTCCCGTTGATCGAACATTCAAAGAAGCAACTTTTTGTTTTTTGTCAATTTTGGTCTAACCTTAGCTCAAAAATTAAGTGTCTGCAAATAGAATGACGGACTCAAAAGGACAATTGTGGTAGTGGTGCACATTAGTATATCTCTTTTGCATGCTTTTTCCCAGAAAATCCAGGGACATGACAGCCGATCTTTACGACTAAGGTGCTTTCCCTTAATTCTTATGAGCTACCTCATGCTTCAGACTTCAGCGCCGTTAAAACCGGTAATTTGAGTCCAAAATGGCAGATTAGCAATTTCGACGTGAGATAGGATAAATGAAAAGTCAGGGAGAGGGGGGATCAACTTCTTGTTGAAGAGTTTTGACATTCATTGTCCATCATGTACAATGAACGTTGTGCCATACAAGTAACAAAAATGCAGAATAGATGCCACCATAGATCGGCATCCATGGTGAGTCAATTATCTTTAGTGTGGTTTACAATGTTGAGAAGGGAAACTCTCATTGTCACGAGGTTCCGGAAGATGCATTCCAAGTCCTCTTCGACTTCCTGAAGGCTCGACTCTAACGCATCTGATTACTTCAGAATGTCGCTCACTTGGAGACCGAAGCCTTTAACTGATTTCAGGGAAAGCAGCTCAGAATCCAAGGTTGCCATTTCATTGGCGTCCTCTTCTCCTTCACAGGCTACCTGTTTAGATAACAGTAGTTTCGGAACCAGTGACCAGCCGCTACCTTTCAGATTTGCACTCGACTTGGAAAGAAAACACAATAGAGAAGCAACTACTAAGAGGCTGGTTTCTTCAACTTGTCTTAGCATGCTAAGAGTAGCTTCCATGTTGGAGCCCCCGTTCAGGCTGTTCTTCTTCTCCACCTTCTTCAAATTTACTATGTACTTAGAAATGCTTTTCTGCAACTTCTTTCTAGCACTCACATGGGCTTCAATTTCCTTAGCAAGACAACAATCTCCTCCTTCTCTTCGTTAGAGAACCGACTCGAATTCTTTAATGCATTCCTTCATATGCGAGAACATGCCTTTCGCATTCCCATAAACATCCAACAGCTCCAGAGATCCATCCAACAGCTTTTCCACAGAACTTCGGCGGTGTTCATTCGAAAGAGCCTATTGGCTAAGAGGCAACTCAAGCAAATCATTGACACAGTCGAAGACATCCTTTAGGACTCCCAGCTTTTGGGAGTCCGATGATGTGGATATCGCCTCTGATGATTTGATTCTGTTTAATTGATCCTCAATGTTCATGCTAAGAGGATGAACCCCTCAAGGTAAGCTATTCGAACGAACATGGCTAGGACATTTCGGAGTATCAACGGAGGCCATCTTGAGAAATAGGATGTTCTCAATGTGATGGATTAGGAATTTGGCTTAGGTAGTTTTCAAGTCAAACCCCCTTCAACCCTTGTACATATAGAAGATGGAGAAGTACTAAGACTGCAAATCTATCCTTCCAGAGGTACTCTACTGTCATGTCACAGATCTTCCAACAGTGCCGAATGTGCCATCAAAGCAGATCTTATGCAGATTACAATATACATAAGGAAAGTTCTAAGCAGATTTGAATATCACGCCATGCAGGGTGTTCTGCAACAACGGTCGCCTAACAAAATAACATGAACTGGCCATTCCTAATTGTTTTAAACTAAACTTTGATCATGTTGGTCACAGAGACATGCCAAATGCCAATATGGCTAGGGAAAAAGTGGAATCTGTCCATCCTCAAGCTCAAATAATGGACTCGAACCCATCTCTATGATTGCTTCAGCAGCAACAATGACCATTTGTTTCGGTTTTCAATAATGCCCAATGATGCTTTAATCAATCAAAAGTTCAAAAGCAAATCAAAAACGTCTACACACACCAGGCCTTGCCTCCATGACTCCAGAAAGAATTGTGACCATCTCTAGGGGCATTTATGCGTATGAACACTATCACATGAAATGCACCACATTTGAATTGCTCGTAAGTTGGATGTAAGCAAAAAATGGGCTTGTCACCAAATTAAAATGTCAGACTACTGAATATATGACATGAGGTTTGACAACACTTTTTTTTTGGGTAAGGGGGTTTTGACAACACTGTTCCCTGCCACACAAACAACTAATAACGGGAAATTTATAATAATAAAAAAATCCTAAATTTATAGCAATATTAAGCGTTAAACCTTTTGTATTTGTATCATTTCATTCCATCTAGCTAATTTTAGATGAAAATTACTAGTGTTAATGTCGGTCATCCTATATGGCACGGCTGGCGATGATTGGACAATTTTTTATAATTTTAAAAAAATCTATTTTTTATTTATATTTTATTTTTTTTTCCTTTAAAGTGGCTGGCAAGTCTCGCCAGCCTTGGGCAAGGGCCAGAGCTAGAGGTGGCCACGGGCCGGTTCTGGCCTGGAACCGGCTCGGTCAACGGGCTGGTTCATTGCGAACCGGAACCGGCCCGTGTGGTACGGGTCCATTCCGGGTTATTAATTTTGCAAACCGGCCCAGAACTGCCGGTTCCGAACCAGCCTGGGCCTAAACCTTGGGCCCAAACGGCTATATAGCCGTTTTTTTTATTATTAAATAATTTTTTTAATTTATTAAATAATCATAACCATTATAAATACCCATCTTCACCTTTCCTTTTTCCACACAATTTCTCTCAAATTCTCTCGAATTCGCTCAATTTAGCTAGTTTTCTTCCGCTCAATGCTCTCAAAAAATGGCTAGTGGAAGAGGAAATAGCCCGATGATTCCCGAAGAATCCAATTATTCTCATGATCCTCGTGAGTATGCACATTGGGGATACGATGACGAAGATAATATCAACATTATTCCTAATGTCGAGCACATCCCGACGCAAGAAAGTCTACAACCAACTACCAATACCGAAAAACGTCAACAACAAAAGAAATGAGTCGAGGGGGTGCATCCATCGTATGGCAACACTTCACCAAGCAACGTCTAGAAGGCAACGACTACAATTTCATATGCAAGCATTGCAAAAAAGTATACAGATTTACAAGTGGAAGCGGCTATGAAACATATCGACGACATCTGACGTCAAAACATCCAACGGAATTCGAGATCGATACGAGGCAACAACAAATTCCAAAGTTTGTCGATTCTAACACTTCTAATTTATTTCGTTACGATAGAAATAATTATGAGCAAGAATTAGCTAAATTTGCTATCGTTGAACATTTATTGTTTAATTTTGGTGAAAATTTTGGTTTTAATACTTTTATACAAAATGTATGTACTCCACAAGCAAAACCCGTTTCGAGAAATACGCTTAAACGCCAAATGTTTAAACTTTATAAAAAAGGAAAAATTGATTTGAGAAATTTTTTGCATTTCTCAATGGACGAGTGCATATAGGTAGCGACATTTGGAGTGATCCTTAGCAAACTCGTTATTATATGGGTATTACATGTCATTGGATAGATGATGATTGGAACATTCAAAAAAGAATTATTGCATTTCGAGTTTTTGATGAAACGCATACAGCACATAATATTTATAGAATAATTAAGCAAGTTTTAGAAGAATATTTATTGGTTAACAAAATTTTCTCAATTGGTTTTGATAATGCCTCGTCAAATACTGCTTATATTCACAAGTTAAAAATGATTTGTAAACCCGCTTTTGGTGGAAATTTTTTTCACATTAGATATGCTTGCCATGTTTTAAATTTATGTGTACAAGATAGTTTACGAACTCTTGAAATTTCTCTCCGTCCAATAAAAACATCAATTCAATATTTATAGAAACATCCCCAAGTTATGAGAGAATAGGGTAGATTTTGTAAACAAATGGAAGAAAACCAAAAAAATTTCCAAAAGATGTTCCAAATCGTGGGAATTCTACATACGAGTTGCTTAATCAATCTTTTTCATATAAAGATTTATTATGTACATTTTTTACGAATCATATTTCTCAAAATAATTTATACCCACAAGAGTGGGATATTTGCAAAAGAATTTTAGATTTGTTAAAAATTTTTAATAATGCAACTTATACTTTATCCGGTGTTTATTATCCTACTACACATTATTTTTAACAGAGTGTGTAAATATTGCTGGTATTTTTGAAGAAAATGAAGACGATAATCAAATAGATCCAACTATTATAGCAATGCGAACGAAATGGATGCAATATTATACCAAAATTCCTAGTATCTATTTGGTTGCTTGTGTTTTGGATCCATGTACGAAAATGGATGGCTTACTTAATGATTTGAATTCATACTATGAGTGTTTGCATTTGACTGAAATCGTGAATATTAGAGATATAGAAAAAGAAGTTAAAAATATAATAATAGAATTGTATAATGATTTTTGTAATAGATATAATATAGTTGATGATAGTGGAACTTCTTTCCAAGCTAGTGACATGCAAGGCAAGCACCTAGGTAAAGGGTCTAGAAATCTAATAAATAGGCAAAAAAGACAAAAGGGAATAATGGGAAATATTTCCAAAATAGAAATTTATTTAACTACTGTATTTGAGTTTCCTCAATCAGAAGGCACAGATTTTCAAATTCTAAAGTGGTGGAATAGTCATTTAACTCAATTTCTAGTACTAGCTTACATTGCAAAAGAGATTTTAGCAACCCCTTACTCAGCAGTTGCAGTTAAACAAGCATTTAGTGCTGGAGGTAATATTTTGGATGACCGACGTTCAAAATTATCTCCGGATTCGGTTGAGGTTCAAGCTTGTGTCGATAATTGGACAAAGGCGGCATATCGACAACAAGAAATGGATCACAACAACGAATCCGAATTCTTCAATGACGAAGATACCACCGCCACGGGTACCACCGTCACGGGTAGCGACGATTGACGATGAGGTAAGTATGGAGTTATTAAAGGTAAAAGAACTACATGAGCTTTGATTCTTCTATCCCAAGAAGATATGTAGGCGCTTAATGATAATTCATTAAGTTCAAGCCATTTCCTCCCTCCCTTTTTTTTTCCCGATCCCCAAATTTGATTACAATTTATATTTAAAAATTTATTATTTCATAATTTTATCTTTTTTATTTCATAATTCATAATTTAAATTTTTTTTATTTCATAAAATTTTATTTGAAAACCGATTTGAACCGGACGGAACCATTCAAACCAGAACCGGAATCGGCCCTTGAACCGGCCCGAACCGCCAGTTCATGAACCGGAACCACCTTCAAGGTTCCGGTTCTGATTCATGATAGGTTATGAACCGGAACCGGCGGTTCCGAACCGTGGCCACCTCTAGCCAGAGTACCCTTACTTGGCCTTGCCTAGATTTGGGCGAGGCTAGGCAAGGGCTCGGGTATCCTCGCTGGCCATAATAAGAAAAAAAAATATATAAGAAAACAAAAAAAAAGGAAGAAATAATAAAAAAAAATAATTTTAAAATGGTCTCTGTCAGCACCGGCCGTGCCATGTAAAACAGCAGCATCAATGTTAGCAATTTCCTTATATATAGCTACAAATGCAAAAAGGTTGAGGATTCAATTGGCATAAAAAAAATGGTTTAGTATTGAATACTAAACCATTTTTTTTATGCCAATTGAATCCTCAACCTTTTGCATTTGTAGCTATATATAAGGAAATTGCTAACATTGATGCTACTGTTTTACATGGCACGGCCGGTACTGACATAGACCATTTTTAAAATTATTTTTTTTTTATTATTTCTTCCTTTTTTTTGTTTTCTTTATATTTTTTTTTTCTTATTATGGCCGCGAGGATACCCGAGCCCTTGCCTAGCCTCGCCCAAATCTAGGCAAGGCCAAGTAAGGGCACTCTGGCAAGAGGTGGCCACGGTTTGGAACCGCCGGTTCCGATTCATAACCTATCATGAATCAGAACCGGAACCTTGAAGGTGGTTCCGGTTCATGAACTGGCGGTTCGGGCCGGTTCAAGGGCCGATTCCGGTTCCGGTTTGAACTAGTCCGGAAATCGGTCAAATAAAATTTTATGAAATAAAAAAAATTTAAATAATGAATTATGAAATAAAAAAGATAAAATTATGAAATAATAAATTTTTAAATACAAATTGTAATCAAATTTGGGGATCGGGAAAAAAAAAGGGAGGGAGGAAATGGCTTGAACTTAATGAATTTCATTAAGCGCCTACATATCTTCTTGGGGATAGAAGAATCAAAGCTCATGTAGTTCTTTTACCTTTAATAACCCCATACTTACCTCATCGTCAATCGTCGCTACCCGTGACGGTGGTACCCGTGGCGGTGGTATCTTCGTCATTGAAGAATTCGGATTCGTTGTTGTGATCCATTTCTTGTTGTCGATATGCCGCCTTTGTCCAATCATCGACACAAGCTTGAACCTCAACCGAATCCGGAGATAATCTTGAACGTCGGTCATCCAAAATATTACCTCCAGCACTAAATGCTTGTTTAACTGCAACTGCTGAGCAAGGGGTTGCTAAAATCTCTTTTGCAATGTAAGCTAGTACTAGAAATTGAGTTGAATGACTATTCCACCACTTTAGAATTTGGAAATCTGTGCCTTCTGATTGAGGAAACTCAAATACAGTAGTTAAATAAATTTCTATTTCGGAAATATTTCCCATTATTCCCTTTTGTCTTTTTTGCCTATTTATTAGATTTCTAGACCCTTTACCTAGGTGCTTGCCTTGCATGTCACTAGCTTGGAAAGAAGTTCTACTATCATCAACTATATTATATCTATTACAAAAATCATTATACAATTCTATTATTATATTTTTAACTTCTTTTTCTATATCTCTAATATTCACGATTTCAGTCAAATGCAAACACTCATAGTATGAATTCAAATCATTAAGTAAGCCATCCATTTTCGTACATGGATCCAAAACACAAGCAACCAAATAGATAATAGGAATTTTGGTATAATATTGCATCCATTTCGTTCGCATTGCTATAATAGTTGGATCTAATTGATTATCGTCTTCATTTTCTTCAAAAATACCAGCAATATTTACACACTCTGTTAAAAATAATGTGTAGTAGGATAATAAACACTGGATAAAGTATAAGTTGCATTATTAAAAACTTTTAACAAATCTAAAATTCTTTTGCAAATATCCCACTCTTGTGGGTATAAATTATTTTGAGAAATATGATTCGTAAAAAATGTACATAATAAATCTTTATATGAAAAAGATTGATTAAGCAACTCGTATGTAGAATTCCCACGATTTGGAACATCTTTTGGAAATTTTTTTAGTTTTCTTCCATTTTGTTTACAAAATCTACCCCATTCTCTCATAACTTGGGGATGTTTCTATAAATATTGAATTGATGTTTTTATTGGACGGAGAGAAATTTCAAGAGTTCGTAAACTATCTTGTACACATAAATTTAAAACATGGCAAGCACATCTAATGTGAAAAAAATTTCCACCAAAAGCGGGTTTACAAATCATTTTTAACTCACGAATAGAAGCAGTATTTGACGAGGCATTATCAAAACCAATTGAAAAAATTTTATTAACCAATAAATATTCTTCTAAAACTTGCTTAATTATTCTATAAATATTATGTGCTGTATGCGTTTCATCAAAAACTCGAAATGCAATAATTCTTTTTGAATGTTCCAATCATCATCTATCCAATGACATGTAATACCCATATAATAACGAGTTTGCTAAGGATCACTCCAAATGTCGCTACCTATATGCACACGTCCATTGAAAAATGCAAAAAAATTTCTCAAATCAATTTTTCCTTTTTTATAAAGTTTAAACATTTGGCGTTTAAGCGTATTTCTCGAAACGGGTTTTGCTTGTGGAGTACATACATTTTGTACAAAAGTATTAAAACCAAAATTTTCACCAAAATTAAACAATAAATGTTCAACGCAGCAAATTTAGCTAATTCTTGCTCATAATTATTTCTATCGTAACGAAATAAATTAGAAGTGTTAGAATCGACAAACTTTGGAATTTGTTGTTGCCTCGTGTCGATCTCGAATTCCGTTGGATGTTTTGACGCTAGATGTTGTCGATATGTTCCATAGCCGCTTCCACTTGTAAATCTGTATACTTTTTTGCAATGCTTACATATGAGATTGTAGTCGTTGCCTTCTAGATGTTGCTTGGTGAAGTGTTGCCATATGATGGATGCACCCTCTCGACTCATTTCTTTTGTTGTTGACACTTTTTCGATATTGGTAGTTGGTTGTAGACTTTTTTGCGTCGGGATGTGCTCGACATTAGGAATAACGTTGATATTATCTTCGTCATCGTATCCCCAATGTGCATACTCACGAGGATCATGAGAATAATTGGATTCTTCGGGAATCATCAGGCTATTTCCTCTTCCACTAGCCATTTTTTGAGAGCATTGAGCGGAAGAAAACTAGCTAAATTGAGCGAATTCGAATTTGAGAGAGTTTGAGAAATGAAAATTGAGTTGTGAAAAAGGAAAGGTGAAGATGGGTATTTATAATGGTTATGATTATTTAATAAATTTAAAAAATTATTTAATAATAAAAAAAAACGGTTATATAGCCGTTTGGGCCCAAGGTTTAGGCCCAGGCTGGTTCGGAACCGGCAGTTCCGGGCCGGTTTGCAAAATTAATAACCCGGAATGGACCCGTACCACACGGGCCGGTTCCGGTTCGCAATGAACCAGCCCGTTGATCGAGCCGGTTCCAGGCCAGAACCGGCCCGTGGCCACCTCTAGCTCTGGCCCTTGCCCAAGGCTGGCGAGACTTGCCAGCCACTTTAAAGGAAAAAAAAAATAAAATATAAATAAAAAATAGATTTTTTTAAAATTATATAAAATTGTCCAATCATCGCCAGCCGTGCCATATAGGATGACCGACATTAACGCTAGTAATTTTCATCTAAAATTAGCTAGATGGAATGAAATGATACAAATACAAAAGGTTTAAAGCTTAATATTGCTATAAATTTAGGATTTTTTTATTATTATAAATTTCCCGTTATTAGTTGTTTGTGTGGCAGGGAACAGTGTTGTCAAACCCCCTTACCCAAAAAAAAAAGTGTTGTCAAACCACATGTCATATATTCAGTAGTCTGACATTTTAATTTGGTGACAAGCCCATTTTTTGCTTACATCCAACTCACGAGCAATTCAAATGTGGATGCATTTCATGTGATAGTGTTCATACGCATAAATGCCCCTAGAGATGGTCACAATTCTTTCTGGAGTCATGGAGGCAAGGCCTGGTGTGTGTAGACGTTTTTGATTTGCTTTTGAACTTTTGATTGATTAAAGCATCATTGGGCATTATTGAAAACCGAAACAAATGGTCATTGTTGCTGCTGAAGCAATCATAGAGATGGGTTCGAGTCCATTATTTGAGCTTGAGGATGGACAGATTCCACTTTTTCCCTAGCCATATTGGCATTTGGCATGTCTCTGTGACCAACATGATCAAAGTTTAGTTTAAAACAATTAGGAATGGCCAGTTCATGTTATTTTGTTAGGCGACCGTTGTTGCAGAACACCCTGCATGGCGTGATATTCAAATCTGCTTAGAACTTTCCTTATGTATATTGTAATCTGCATAAGATCTGCTTTGATGGCACATTCGGCACTGTTGGAAGATCTGTGACATGACAGTAGAGTACCTCTGGAAGGATAGATTTGCAGTCTTAGTACTTCTCCATCTTCTATATGTACAAGGGTTGAAGGGGGTTTGACTTGAAAACTACCTAAGCCAAATTCCTAATCCATCACATTGAGAACATCCTATTTCTCAAGATGGCCTCCGTTGATACTCCGAAATGTCCTAGCCATGTTCGTTCGAATAGCTTACCTTGAGGGGTTCATCCTCTTAGCATGAACATTGAGGATCAATTAAACAGAATCAAATCATCAGAGGCGATATCCACATCATCGGACTCCCAAAAGCTGGGAGTCCTAAAGGATGTCTTCGACTGTGTCAATGATTTGCTTGAGTTGCCTCTTAGCCAATAGGCTCTTTCGAATGAACACCGCCGAAGTTCTGTGGAAAAGCTGTTGGATGGATCTCTGGAGCTGTTGGATGTTTATGGGAATGCGAAAGGCATGTTCTCGCATATGAAGGAATGCATTAAAGAATTCGAGTCGGTTCTCTAACGAAGAGAAGGAGGAGATTGTTGTCTTGCTAAGGAAATTGAAGCCCATGTGAGTGCTAGAAAGAAGTTGCAGAAAAGCATTTCTAAGTACATAGTAAATTTGAAGAAGGTGGAGAAGAAGAACAGCCTGAACGGGGGCTCCAACATGGAAGCTACTCTTAGCATGCTAAGACAAGTTGAAGAAACCAGCCTCTTAGTAGTTGCTTCTCTATTGTGTTTTCTTTCCAAGTCGAGTGCAAATCTGAAAGGTAGCGGCTGGTCACTGGTTCCGAAACTACTGTTATCTAAACAGGTAGCCTGTGAAGGAGAAGAGGACGCCAATGAAATGGCAACCTTGGATTCTGAGCTGCTTTCCCTGAAATCAGTTAAAGGCTTCGGTCTCCAAGTGAGCGACATTCTGAAGTAATCAGATGCGTTAGAGTCGAGCCTTCAGGAAGTCGAAGAGGACTTGGAATGCATCTTCCGGAACCTCGTGACAATGAGAGTTTCCCTTCTCAACATTGTAAACCACACTAAAGATAATTGACTCACCATGGATGCCGATCTATGGTGGCATCTATTCTGCATTTTTGTTACTTGTATGGCACAACGTTCATTGTACATGATGGACAATGAATGTCAAAACTCTTCAACAAGAAGTTGATCCCCCCTCTCCCTGACTTTTCATTTATCCTATCTCACGTCGAAATTGCTAATCTGCCATTTTGGACTCAAATTACCGGTTTTAACGGCGCTGAAGTCTGAAGCATGAGGTAGCTCATAAGAATTAAGGGAAAGCACCTTAGTCGTAAGATCGGCTGTCATGTCCCTGGATTTTCTGGAAAAAAGCATGCAAAAGAGATATACTAATGTGCACCACTACCACAATTGTCCTTTTGAGTCCGTCATTCTATTTGCAGACACTTAATTTTGAGCTAAGGTTAGACCAAAATTGACAAAAACAAAAAGTTGCTTCTTTGAATGTTCGATCAACGGGAAAAAGAGACTCATCAAAGAGCTTTACAACGATTCCCTATTTGTCCAAAATTGAATACTTGGATCATAATGATTTTTTTTTTGTTACAGATCGGTTTTCAAGCAGGTCACATGCTTCAAAGAATACTTTTATGGAAGCCAAATATGCATCGATCTCATTCTCAGCCTCACTTATGCTGTTGGTTGTGCCTTTGAGTCTGGAGCATTCTATAACAAGTCACAAAAAGTTGCTGGATTAGGCAATAAATGTATCTTTGGTTAGTTCTACTTTAATGTCAAGGAAAATTAAGGGTTGAACCAATTCTTAGTTTGTCGATAGTCATCAGACTATATTTGATTTCTACAATGATCCCGACACCGTAATTTGCAGCCTCAATATTCTTTAATTGAAAGCACTGAACTAATACACATTAACGATGTAGTAGTCCTTGTTATCACTTCTAAATTGATGCCAATAATTAGTCAACCTCATGAACAGATGATGATGATAGATAACTACTCGTTAGTCAGAAGCTCCAATGCGGTAAAGATCCCATTTGTTCCCCAGCTACATTATCACATGATTTCTTTCCATCTACATGCTCGACTTCATTTTGAAATTTCAATGATTTCCATTGCCATCCTTCTGTCTAAGATCCTGGAAATTTGCTTAGCATAGGTGTGTCCATTCAAAGCATATTAATTTTCCTGAGAGTAAGAACCTGAAAGAGATATTGACAGGAGAGATGTAAAGATTCCACTTGTCTCCTAGCTCTTTCATCACATGAATATTTTTCTAGCCCACATTCTCAAGTTCAGTAGTAAATGCTGCATAGTAGCCACCCCTCTATCTGAGAATCTTCATGGCAGACTACGTGCATATACGTATTTTTTTTTATATCTTTAGATCACTAATATTGATTCTCATTTCGCGGAGATTGGAAAGCCAATGGAGGCATTGTTGGAGGCTGTTGGAAGATCCATGACATGACAGCTAATGCGAGCCCGAGAAGAATGGAATTGTTGAGTGCCTCTTGCTCGGTATATGTGTGCAAGGATTTGGGTGGCCTGGCATGAGTAACTCTCTCATAGGAAAAAATTACACCCAGAGAAGTTAATAAGATCCCTTCCCTCAAAGATGGCTTCATCAATTGAGACCTCAAAAATTACTAGCCATTTCCGATCAATCAGCCTACCTTCTAGGAGCCACCCCTCACGACAACCATAGAGGAGCATTTGTCTAGGCTTAGATCATCGGAAGCGGCGTCCTTGTCCTTATCGACATCCAAAGTTTGAGAAAACTCAAGAGCTTGTATGATTGCATCAATGACTTGCTTCAGTTGCCTCTCAACAGGTTCTTTCTGTTAACGGAATGTAATGTTTTATTAATGAAGAGAAAGATATATATATATATATATACATATAAAAAAACCCACAAGATCATAATAACCTTTTACCCTTTAAACACTCCCCCTCAAGTAGGAGCATAGATATCAAGCATGCCCAACTTGTTACAAATATACTCAATCCTACTACTCCCTAGAGACTTGGTGAAAATATCAGCCAATTGTTCACCAGTCCTAACATAACTAGTAGAAATAACTTTAGCCTGAAACTTATCACGGATAAGGTGGCAATCAACTTTAATATACTTGTATGCTCATGGAATACTGGATTTGAAGCAATATGGACAGCTGCTTGATTATCGCACGATAACACCATTGGTGCAAGATCTTTGAATCCGAGTTCAACTAATAGCTAACGTATCTAGATTAACTCACAAGTAGCTTGAGCCATAGCTATGTATTCTGATTCTGCACTTGATCGAGCCACAACATTTTGTTTTTTACTTTTCCAGATACTAGGTTTCCTCCCACAAATGTGCAATAACCTAATATAGATCT
>JAGVVM010007103.1:0-30946 GCA_019149425.1 Psidium friedrichsthalianum
GGGTTCGATCTAAGCCACACACAAGGCAAGGACATCTTGGGCTCTCTATATGTACATTGTATTGGGCTATTATCTACCAAAAATCCACTTCTCTCACCGATGCTAATTTTCATCTGACGGGCTCTCCTTATTTATTCTTAATTTTTTCCATTATGTACAAAACAGGGCGTTAGAGAGAATGTTCCGCCCACGTACCCAGCAGCTAGCGGCCACTTCGTCCTTTACCTCTGCTGATTGCAGGCAGCACAGACATGCGTCAATTGAGACTACACCAGCGACAAGACACAGATCCAGAAATCACAGATTCAAACTAGCGAGTAAAAACGCGTCAACGGCTGTACATTCCTGTGGTCGTAAATTTCTCGAGTGACGCAATGAAGTTCAGCAGTGAGTTCCAGTCCAACTATAAAGCATACATGAGAAATACCTCAAAAGCCACAAAACAGATAGTTATTAGTAACCCAGCCAGAAGCTTACTATTCTGAAAGGACATTGAAACAATCTCTCTTTGGAGCACATTCATCAAGTTGCTGACAATGGTGGCTACCATCTGTCAGCTTTCATTGGCTTACTATAATTTATCTATATATATATTACACACACACATACAATATCAATGAATTAGCTCTACACATTCTGTATGTGGTCACAAACATGTGAGCTAGCATAATCATTTCCGAACTCATATGAAAATACAAGAAAAATATCCCAAAATATCCTTCAAAAATACTCCGTACATAGCATTCAAAACATGTAATATGAATTACCACAATGTAGGGCAGGACAATATGACCTCAACGCCATCGACCACGCTCCTATCTGAACCTCGGTACATGTGCCCTCACGTGCTGCCTAAAGGTGTCAATGCCTGAGGCCCATGCACAGCATGTGTGAGGGCACATGCTAAGGCCGGGTTGACCCGACAACACTCAACGGATCAGGTCAACCTGATCATCGGTCAACGGTTTCATGGCGGTCGACCTAGTCAACGGCAACGAGTCCAGGCCAACAGGTCTCGGGTCAACTAGAACTTTCATGACTCATGACGTCAGCATGACATCATCATTGGCCATTACAGTTAACGAGCACAACTATGTACGCGCATGGTCATTGGGAGTGTGCGCTACCATCGATGGCGGGCAAACACTCAAAATGATTGTACCTCGATCCCACCTATTCGATTATGTGGTTCAAAACTAAATTTCACCTAATGAAACACATAAAATTGACATGATCAGTAACGTTCGCCGAAAAGAGTCATGTGCCACCACCGTTGGATGCGCGCACCGACCCTGTGGGCACGTGGTGGCTTTCAATGTCCCTTGGATACATGCAACCAATGAATTGCTCGTATCAACTAGACGAGTTGGAATATATTAATCAGAGAATAATATATTCCATCAGATGAAACTATCGAAATCATGTCAAAAAAACAATGTGTTTCAACTCTCGGTTTAAGCGGCTCTGATACCAAATGTAAGGCCACGAATGTGTCACGCCTAGATCCCAATAACGAAATGAGAAACTAGCAGCATGATAGTATAGAGAGGATATGAAGTGCACCTTGTTTAGAATCCGTCGAAAACTTGATGGCGAAACGGCGACGAATTGAAACTCAAGTGCTTCCCCCTCCTAATCTCTCTTGGAACATGGCCCGAATGAGACAATCACTCTTAGAACGAAGGGTACGTTTTGAGTTTCTATATTACAGGGCTAGATGAGGGACTTGACCCAATTTATAGAGTTTCCAGCCTTAGGCCTCTCATTACGTGGCAGGACCTGACTCGGCCCATACTAAGCCAGCTATATGATAAATCGAATAAGAATTTTATATTTACCTTATTAGACTAATCTGTTAATTGGTAAATATTAATTCAAATTAATGTAAGCCCACGTAGAAAAAAACTATTACAATTTTATGCTTTGCTTTTGTTACAAATGAATTCACCATGCCACATTTTTGAGCTATCTACCCGTGAACGTAGACCCATGAAACAAGGCGCGGAAACCCTTCTTTATTTTCCCCTTCCTGTGTTTAATTACCACGTCGCATCATTGTCCAAAGACACGGGCCTGAGCGATTGGACCAATACAGCAAAAATTATCGGGTGCTTGGAGATTTCTAAGTACCTTAGAAAAAAAAAAAATTGAACAGAGGGTTTTGAGAGAGAGCGAGTGAAGAGGGGTCTATATTGAAGTGGACATGAGCAAAATTGGACAAGATGATGAGCCAATCCAACCCAACTCAAAGAAGAATAGAGGTTGGGTGAAGCTTTCTTGGACTATTCAAATGCATAGGAGCTGCCAAAGATCACCAGCCCAATTGGACCTATTCAAATGCATAGGGTCGATATAATCATGTTAAGCCGTTTCCTCTGCATTAGTTGAAATATTGTGTCTGATAATGTCTCTTGCACTAATGGGAGTAATTGTCCCAAAAGTCCTAAAAGCGGCCGTTTAATCTTAAATTGTCAACGAATTCCAATCAAAATGGTTAGAAAATGATAACAACCGTAGTGCGTAGTACAACCGGCATTAACATCAATGATTCCAACCGAAAGAACTACACTGAAATATCATAAAAGTTTATGAAAAACATTGACATAATTAAAAGGTTTATAACTAAATGGCTCCATACAATAGACTTAAGAATTTTGATAGTTCTTTTGTAATTATATGATTGGTTCTCAAGTCTCACGAGTTTGGTACTAATTGTGTGAAATTCAGACAAGATGTGGGTATAAGTAGGTTACATTAAAAAGGTTATCATCATGTCCAATCCAGGAAAATGGATGCGTCCACCTATCGAGGTAGAGAAGGAGAAACCGTGACTTTTCAACGATGATTAATCAATCGGATGGTGAACCCGCAATAAATACGAAGTGACAAAGGGAAAGAAGGAGACTTTGGTCCCCCAAAATGATTATCTTCAGTGATTTTTCATTGAAATTCAGTCGTTCGTAGAGAACACCACATGTAATTATTGAGCTATGAAGCCTGTAATCATGTCCGAAATCGTTTTGATGCCCATCTCTGTCCTCTTTTTTGGTATCGTGCAAACTATTGCAGGTTATAAAAATGAAAGGCATGAGATTTTTTAGCCATTTATGAGGTAAATTAACTCAATTTTACTCCTATGAGATAACAATGCATCTTCGTGAAAAGTATAACTTAATAAATTGAAATTAACAATGGCGTCTTCTTGAAAGTGGTGATTGAGTCGAAGCTTTTAATTCTTATTGCAAACATGCAAATTTTGTACTACGGGAACATTACGGGATCGTTTATTTAATGACCCAACTATCTAGGATAGTAATCTTCGTACTACCAAAAAGGAGTTTGGTCACCAAAAATGAAATTTCGGCGTATACAATCGAATTAAATCCACCGTTAAACACCTTTAGCCGTGGAGCTCCTAACCAAATTGGCATTAAATTTACAAAATGTTATTGATGAGTTGGATCGAGTCCTTTGATTGATCCATATTGGGTTTGTGTGTCATTCTATTAGGGGTCAAAACGAAACTCCTAACTGCTATAGTTGAGCTAGCAACGTGCTTTCAGCTGAATCCTTCTGATTTATGGAATCAGCCCAAGTCAGTTGGCATATAGTCTAGAGAGGCGGTGAGAGTCAAAATCTAAAGGACGATATCTCGAAAAAAGGAAAAAGGAAAAGATAAAGGATTGATCTAAAGCCCATACAAAGCAAGACATCTTGCACTCTTTATATGTACATTCGTAGTGGGTCTGATATCTACAAAATCCACTTTCTCAGCGATGCTAATTTTCATCTTAACGGCTTCCTTATTTATCTATTCCATTATGTACAAAACAGGAGTTAGAGAGAATGTTCGCCCATGTACCGGCACAGTGGCACCTTCGCTTTACCTCTGTGATTGCAGGCGCGAGACACGCGTCGATTGGACTCATCACAGCGACAGCCACGGACCCAGAAATCGATCAAACTAGCAAGTAAAGCGCGTCAATGGCATGTGCATTCCTGTGGTCGTCAAATTTCTTGAGTGACGGCAATGAAGTTCAGCAGCGAGTTCTAGAGCAAACTATAAGCTATTACACTGAGAAATACCTCAAAAATAAAATAGAAAGCCGAACAGACTTATTAGCAACCTAGCCCAGAAGTTTACATACTCTGAAAGGACATTGAAACAACCCTTTGGAGCACATTCATCAAGTTGCTGACAATGGTGGCTACCATCTTTCAGCTTTCATTGTTTACATGATTTATAATCAAAACTAGATTAAGGACGGAAGATAACAGGAGGCTAATGTGATGGCGGAGTAGGGGAACTAGGGGTGAGCGGTTCCAGGTTTCGTACAAGTTCTACCTGGAACTTGGAATCTACCCGTCTATATGGTTCCTCATTTGTGGAATCTAGAACCTACCCTGCATATCTTGGAACCTATATCTACCCTGTCACAGGTTCCAAGGTCGGTTCCAGGTTCCACCCAGGTTTCACATGTATTTTAGTTGAACGATTACAGTGATAATCACATTTAATGACCATCACCTACTGCTAAAATTCACTGACCACAACTCATATTTAGAGATGAAAAATATGAAACATTAACAAAGTAAAAGTCTTAATGATAAAGTGTGTTCCGGATTACACACTCAGCGTTAGATATTATGGAATACTGCGAGATGACGCAAAGACATATACCAAGAAAAAATATAAAAACTTGCTCCAGGGTCTAGGTTCCGGTTCCAGGTTCCACCTACCTAGAACCTAGAACCTAACCCGTCAGAACATGCTTTCTAATTTTTGGAACCTGAAACCTACCCTCCATACCTTGGAACTGGAACCGATTGGTTCCATCGGTCCGGTTCTTCAGGTTCCAGGTTCTACCTTGGAAACCGTGCTAACCCCTAGGGGGAACATCGCCTCCTGGACCTTCATCGTAGTCTAGGGTATATACCACGCGAAATTTCCGTCCTGCACGTATGAAATCTAATTATAATTAGTCATACATAACCCCCAAGCACTAATTTACTTCCATTTACAAAAAGCCATGTGGTTGAAATCACATTGATTATTGTATAAACATTTTTAGGCTGTTATCATTTTATCAGCTGTGTATATTGCTCGTTATCATTTATCAGCCGGTAATATATTCATGCGTATGAGCAGTAACCCTCTTATATTCTTCAGCTTAGGAAGAACCTTGTTATCTCGAGAAGAAGCAGAGGGAAAAAATTGTAGGCACAATACAAAATGGAGGATCAAATCTGAGTAAACCAAAAACACAACGCAAACCGCCGCACTTAGGCTAAAACTACACAGCTGTCCAAAGATCTGATTTAAGTACAAGAATGAATGATGATGTCATGAACGCAGACATGACATAATTAGTCCCATGAAGTTACAGAAATGCTCTCTACAAACCATGCCTATCTTTAATTATCTAGTCATATGACCATGTCCATCCTTAAAAAAACCTAGGAATAAGGAGCAACTCTTGCCTCACCTCAGAAAGAAAAGATCAGATATCGTCAAGAGCTTCAATGTTTATAGAAGATTGAGAGGCAAAGGAACAGACTTTCAGTCATGATGATTGACCTACCAAGCTTAGGTTGTGCTTCTGGTGATGCAGACACCACTTCAGGCGAGGACATGAGCAATATTGCTGCGATGAAGATGCCCATCCAATATGCCTCTCAAGGCCTAGAGGATGATGCCATCTTGTATCCGAGAAGCACCCTCGAGAATTTCTGCGTTGCGAATGAGTTTTTTAAATTTTAGAACATCAATTCTGACAATTCAAATTTCGAGATGAAGGGATCAAGTGAACATCAATTCTGACCATTCAAATTTCGAGATAACAGATCAAGTGAACATCAATTCTGGCCATTCAAATTTCGAGATAAAGAGATCACGTTGACTTGTCGCCAGTGCGCTTTAGGGCCCGTTTGGCTGTTGAAAATTTGTCAGCTTTCAATGGAATTTATTTATCAACTTCAATCACTTTCATTGACCAATTTTCAACTCTCTATTTCCTTTATGTATTCCTTTTCCTTACCCCTTTGAAGTTGACAATTCAGAAATAACGTGGAGGTGTTCTTTTTCCAAATGAAGCCTTGGTGAGCTCTTGCCGGGAAGAGGGTTGCATTTACCAAAAGAAGAGAGCTTGTTCCGGCTTAAAAGCCAAGATTTCACCAGGCTTGAGAGAGCTGTCGGAGGAGATCACGTCATCCCTCCGACTTTGTGAATACTCACATTACTCCCTCGAGCGTGAGCTTCTTTTTTGGTGCTTCCATTTTACTTTAACTTACATTACATGGGCCGTTGGATCATGTAAATCTTACGTAAATCTCATGACATGATTCACCTGATCTATCAATTGAAATGGGTCGACAAAGATGGGGACTGCCTTATAAGTTTCCCCTCAAGCAGACATGAGTGTCTTTGTTGTCTTCTTCCTCGGTTGAAAATGAAATCAGAAGTTTTGGTGGATTCTTTGACCGAATGAGCACTTAATTTTCCGGATGTAATTGTACTAGTTTTGCATATACCAAAGAAAACCTTAATCTTTCAGACATTTCCAAATATTGGATTATTTTATAAGCGAAAAGAAGTCGAACAAACGATGGGATAGACCTCATTTTGCCTCGGTCAAACGAAAACGAAGTAAACATGCTGAGCCAAGTTGCAACTGACTTGTATTATTTGTATCTCGACACATCAGATTTTGCAAATGAACATCGCTCAATGAATAGAAAATATTGCACCACGCTAGATGGGGTACTGTAAATTTTTGGTTATCTTTCATAGAAACGAGCCGATTTTCATTTACATGAGGACAAAGCTCTCAAGCCTCGGTAAGCTATTGAGCAAAGCCTTGGTGAGCTCGAGCAAAGCAAGGTTTCCAAGTGCTTCGACGCGGAAGGCGAAGCTCTCAAATTCATCTGGATCGAGGAACCTTGTGTAAGTCCTCACTCCTTCTCGAGCATCGACCACACGGGGCACGAGTTCAAAGCGCTGGTAAATGGAGTACATGCCTTACGGCTTATGGTAACTTGAGAGCTTTTTTCAATAATATTTTGATATTTTCCAATATATTTATTTATTTATTTATTTATTTTTTATTTCTTACCTTTCTTTTTCCTCCTGGCCAGTTGCTGAAGTCTGGCGATTGACCGGAGTGAGGACCTCGCCGGCCTCTAGCGAAGTTGGTCCCACTGTCCATTGGGAAGGGCGAGCCTCACCGTCGCTGGCGAGGTCGAGCCTAGCCCAATCTGAATTGGCACAATTCTACAGATGTGTTTATATATGCATACATATATGGTAAGAGACCGTGGTTGAATTTTTCTAGCTCATGCCCTCCATTCCAGCGTTTAACATGAAATTTAGGGAGCAGAAGTTATGGCAAGAAAGATGTGATTCTGCAAAGGATACGCACATGCTAAGAAAAACAGAAGAAAAGCAATGACAATGACCGAAAAACCGCCCATTACACGAATTCAATGTCTTGGTCGCTAAACCCATCAAGATGGAATTTTGGGGGACTCTCATACCAAAATTGAATTTCTTTTTCTTTTGTTCATTTTTTTTCTCACGTCTAACTATGAATGATCGGAGTGTGAATCCAATAGATATCTTCACGGAACTGGGGCGAACTACCATAACCAAGTAGCCACTTAGATGAAAAACCGTCTCCCTGTTCACTTGCTCTTCTCCGCACTACTATTAGAGAGGGCCATGTCTGTTAAAAATAGTAAAATTGATTTTCCAAGCAAAGACCAAGTTGGACTTGTTCCTTAATCAAAAAGAAAAATCAAGATCACCAACTCCAACCCTTGAAGATAAGGAACGTCAACCTTGAGTAGTGTCCATAGTGAAAATTTCTTCTCAAACCCACACCATTAAATGGCATCTTATTCCACGGCCAATGAAGAGTTGAATCAAAGGAGGACATCTTCTAGCCACATAAATAAATAAGGATGCCTATAATTTTTTACTTTATCTTGGATAAAGTTACAGCTAATTTCTTTTCACAATAAAGTCGGGAAGGAAGAAAAAATCGAACTTGATCTTCAAACTTGTGCACATAAGAAGAAGAAACTCAATTTGGAGTTCTTCCAACGCGGTGAAACTTGAGCCTATATATAGGGAGTTGAGCTCAGAAAGTTACGCCTTTGAAGCATAGAGAGTTGAGCTTAGAGAGAAAGAGCTTGTATAGTGAGCTTGTAACAGAAGTGTGTTCCCCATGTAAACCTACACGAAGGGCACTCTGAATATAGTTTTACTCTCTTTCGCCTATTTGTGTGCTCTTCTCACTAAAACTTTCAAAAAATTTATATCCTATATGGTTCCAACAATTGATATCAGAGTTGGAAATGACATCCACATGTTCTGTTCACTTACAACTTCCAAAGTTGAATGAAAGGAATTCAATAACTGGTCCATCAAGATTAATATTTTTTTTCAATAGCAAGATTTGTGGAACCAAGTGGAGAATGGCTACACCGAAGCTGCCGATGTTGAAGCATTCAATTTCTGAAAAAAAAGAGGAGAAAGATTCGTTGTGGAGTCCCGACAAAGAAAAAAAGAAAAAAAAAACATTGTATGGGATCTTTCAAACTGTGGAGGAGACGATATTTGAGAAATATCAATCGTGCAAACCGCAAAGCAACGTGGGATATCTTGCAACAATTCAATGAAGGAAGCATTGTGTTAGATGGGTATGGCTTTAAACACTTCGAGGAGATTTTGAGTCTTTATGCATGCGTTGGCACAAAAAATTATCTACCCGCCCAAACATGGGCTGTGCATATGAGAGATCGATACACGTGCAAAACACGTGAGGAGTCGACGCTCGAGTGAAATAGAAGAAGAATCGACATGATAAACAAGTGAGGAGAAGGTGTTTCAAACAATGGGTAAAGGAGCATGTGTAGAGCAGATGAAAAAGGAAGATAAGTGTCAATAGAGATGCCAAACTTGGTATATGGATCCTAGCAAGGAGTAATCCCACTAAAGGTTCAAGATCTTTTCAAGAAGCGCCAAAGGGTGCGAAAGTTTCCCCCTTGAACCCTGTGGGGGGAAACAATTGCTAAGCAGATGGAATTGGGATAAGCCCCAAAAATTTTGTCCTGAAAGGCATGGAAGCCATGAGTAAGAGTTGCACGAACGATAATGGGACGGTCGATTCACTCATAGATAGTTACTGAAATTTTGCCTTCAAAAGCCCCAAGAAGTGGAAAATATGGACACAGTAGGGTCTAACAAAAGGATCAAATTAAGTGCCAATATTATCAGTTATTTAAGATTTGAATAACTAAGTGAAGACTTGGTCAGAAGGATTTGAAGAAGTCAAAGAATGCGGTATCTTTTGGCAGGCTAGAACAACAACTGCTAAAGAGCAGTTTCTCCTCCAACCATTATAAATCCCAGCAGGCACCAAAGAAGCCCCATAAATAAATCAACAAATTTATCTTATGTTTGCTTATCACACTGTATTTTACTTTCCTAACTGTAGCTTTCAGATACTCGTCGTTGAATTAAACTCCAGTGTTTATCTTTATCCCAAACACTACACCATCCAATCAAACTCTGGCATATTATTGAAGCGTATTCAAGGCTTTATCATTAAGTCAAACTCTACCACTGTTTTTGGTGCGTTGGTCCATTATCCTTGAAGGGAGTGTGCTCACCAAGCCATACCATCAAGTCAAACTCTGGTTGATCTACATTTTCTAAATTTTCCTTTCAATTCCATTTGTATTGAGTCTCTACATTGAGTCAAACTTTGCTAGAGATAATATTTGTATAATTCTATTGGAATCTTTGCAAATTTCGTGTGCTAATTTTTTGACTACCTGAAACTTTCATGTCCAAGATTATCACAAGACCCTTTATCATATTTAAAAGCCAAAAATGAATTTCGGTGAAAGATATTTTATCGCGAAGGAATTTTGGGAAACAGCATGAATGACTCAAATCTATCTTAGTATACTTTGACCATGTACAAACCATTGTTAACCAATTGAGGGCTAATGGTGAAGAACTCCAAGATGTATGAATTGTAGAAAAAATCTTAAGGTGCTCGACTAAAAGATTTGGCTACGTTGTTTTGGTGATCAAAGAAGGCCAAGATATATCAACCATAACATTACAGTGGTTGATGGGTTCATTATACTTGCATGAGCAAAGAATTAATCAAATATCCATTGGTTCGTATCTCGACCAAGCACTAGAAAGCCAAGTCACCCACTCAAATCTAGGAGACCATCATATTGCTCAAGGTTGTGGAGGTGTTCGAGGTAGAGACGGAAATTTGAATTAAATACATGAAACACTTGACAAATCAAAGTCAAGTGTTTTAAGTGTAAGAAATTCGAACATTACAAATCCGACTGCCAAACAAACATGGGGCATAAGCAGCGAAAACATGTACATATCATCTATACTGATGAATACATGGTATTAATATGCAAAATGAATGACTCAAGCACTATGGACACCAATATCTTGTATCTTGATATTGAGTGTAGTAATCACATGTGTGGTTGAAATGACCTATTCTCGCAGTTAAACGAGACAATTCGTGGTGAAGTCAACTTTGAGAATAAATAAAAGAAATCTTGTGATGGGTTAAGGTAACAGTGATATCAAATCAAAATATGATACTAATGTGTTGCAAATGTTTATTTTGTGTTAGGAATTTTTTGGAATTTGCTGAGTGATAGAGAACCGGATGTTCCCTATGTCTCCTCAAATAAAGACTCCACTAGTTTGCAAGCAATGACGAAAGATAGCAAGTGGTTGTGATATCTTCGATTCTATTGTCTAAATTTTCATGGACTAAAATTACTAGTCTAGAAAAATATGGTGACTAGCATGCCTTTGATCGACAGTCCAGACCGCCTATATGAAGGATGTCTCATCAAAAAACAACATTAGGAATTTTTTCCAATTGAAATGTTTAGAAGAGCCAAGCAACCTTTGGAGTTGGTACATACATATATTTGTGGCCATGTTGAGGTGGAATTGGTTAGATAAAAGAGGTTTGTTGATGATTTTACCATTAAAAAAGGGGGGGATATATTTTTGAGAGAAAAATACGAAGTTTTTGGAAAATTTAAAGAATTTAAAGTCTATGCTGAGAAACATGGTAGCTTTAGTCTAAAGACAGTAGGAATGGATAGAGGTGGAGAAATTACTTGAAATAAATTTGACAAAAAAATGTAAAATTCATGGAGTGAAATGTTGGTTGACTGGCTTCTATACTCCTTAACAAGATGGTATGGCAGAAAGAAAGAATAGAACAATTTTTAAATGCAAGAAAGTATGCTAAAAGCTAAAGATTTACCTAGAAATTTTGGGTAGAATCCGTTGCTCGTGCTATATTTATGCTAAACAAGTGTCCAACAAGGACTTTCTTAAAAGGACGCAGTGAGAGACTTCGCATAACAAGCAAGATGTTTTGTTCCTACAAGTATATGAGTGCGTGGCATATCCCCATATATCAGACGAATGGAGGAAAAAATTGGATGACAAAAGTAGAAAGTGCATTTCATCAACTATAGTGATGTGACTAAAGGATCATAAGTCGTATAATCTAGTTACATAGTAGGTAATTATCAGCAAGGATGTCCAATTTTTTTTAAATGAATAGTGGAACCAAACTGTTGACCCAAAAGTATCCCTTTTAAAGATGAACCATTAATGGGAGAGATAGAAAAATCTTCAACTGAAGACCCATCATCTTTACCTCATAGTTCATATTCTTCCCCACAACAATTTTAGGACCATTGATTCATTGTTTCTAGTGAACAAGATAAATGCCAGTAAAATCAAGGATTATGTGGTCACAAAAATGATGATAGTGATAGTGACCAGAAAATTGATGAAACAATGGTAAATTTTTGTTTATTTGCATAATGTGACCCTATATCCTATGATAAGGTAGGTATATTTTAGAAGTGGATCCAAGTAATAGATTAAAAATCTACTCCATTAAAAGAATGGCACATGGATGCTAACGTCTTTGGCACTTGGTAAGAAGCCCATTGGTGTTATAATGGAGGAGGTACCCACCGGTTAGGAGGACGTTACAAAGCTAGACTAATCGTAAAAGGCTATAGCAAAGGTCATAGATTGATTGTTTTGAAGTATTTGCCTGGTGGCTCGAATGCATACATTTGAATGATCTTAGCACTCACAGCTTAGAACTATTGGAAGATCATTAAATGGATGAAGTATACGTGGAGCAACCACAATGTTATAAGAAGAAAGTGCATGATAATCAAGTTTACAAACAGAAAAAAAAAGTATTAAATGGGCTAAAACAGGCACATCAAGCATGTGGATTGACATATACCTGTTGCAGCATGAGTTTCAAAAGTGCTCATATGAGCATACACTATATATAAAGTCAATTACTAAAGGTGATTTGACCAAAAGAAAATACTAAAGGTGATATCATAATTATGCGCATTTATGTTAAGACTTGATATTTAAGGAAGCTGCGAAAAGATTTTTAGTAAATTCGGGGATGCCACAACTAGAAAGTTTGAGATGACAAATTCAGGATTGATATCAATTTTTCTAAGCCTGAAGTGAAGCATACAAATGATTACGTATTTATTTTACAGCAAAAATATGCTAATGATATCTTGAAGTGACTCAATATGGAATCACTCAAATCAATGCGAACTTTGTAGTAAAATGGTTGGAGCTGAAGAAAGAAGGAAGAAATGAACTAGTAAACCCCACTTACTTTGAAAGTATTATTGCCAATATTTGACTTCTACAAGGCTAGATGTTAATTATGGCATGGGAATTACTTGTAAATTCATGGAGAAATCATACCAGTCACATTTGCAGGCATCATAAACAATTTTGTGGTATGTTAATGGAACTCATGATCATGGGAATTTCATATTTTATACTGATAATTTCAATTTAGTGGGTATATAGATAGTGATTAGGCAGTACTACTGAGACGTGGAGGATTACTTCCGATCAGCATGAATAATTTCTTTGTCCTCGAAAAACAACATGTTATTGCGCTCTCAGCAATTGGAGTATAATATATAGGAGTAGCTTCGGTGGCATGCCTAGCGATATGGCTTCGTAGGATGCTTTGTAACTTGATGCACAAACATAGAGGTGCTACTAAATTAATGCGTCATAAGAAATCAAAAATTGCATTAGCCAATAATCTTGTTTTTCATGCCAGAAATAAACACATTGACATCAAGTGTCACCATATACGCGAGCCAATAGAAAAATGGTGAGATTGAGATTGATTTCACTAGATCCGAAGATCAGATTGCATATACACCAAGAATTTCAGAGCTTCCATATCCTTTTGTTCCAGCAATCTCAAGCCATTGCAATGCCCTCTGAAAGAATTTATCGACTGAGCATGTACTTTTCTTTCTGATTAGTTTTCTTGGTTAGTTTTATCGGGGAAGATCTAACATTCAAAGTATGATAGGGTTTTCCTCTTCTCATCCTAATTCGCTTTCTTTTTTTTTCTTTTTTCTTTTTGCGTCATCACTTCTTTCTCTTTTAATTTTCCAACATTTATTTTATTTTTTGTCTCCTCCTTTTAACAAAACAAGAAGAGATATTTGAAAAGTCAACTAATCTCCACCAATACGATAATCTACCACACAAGTTGTTAAGATACATGCATGAATTGTGTAATAAAATATCCCTATCGGAGAATTAATGTGACGTGACATAGTTAATATATCATAATTGGCTCATAACTCATTAGTTTAAAGTCTTTAAGTGAAGGTGGGTCCAACTGAATATACCGACAAACTCATACTTTGTGTTCCCTTCCTGGCGATCGCAGTGGGCAATAACTCATTGGTTTCCGGGCACCCTTCGTGCAATTAGTTAAACCGCAGCTTGAAAAGCACAAGGCAGGCACACGCCAGCTTTCCAAATGACTGGCTAGTGATTATCATCGTATTAGCAAAAGACTAAGCACCGGAATTAATGAGCTGACCCCGAAAAAGTCAAAGGATAGCATCAGATTTGGAGGAGGGCTGGCTCCCGCGACCCTGCCAGCGCAAGTCTCGTTCCGAGTTCGTCAATTGGACTTTGTTTCCACCCGAAACAAAATATTCAAAAGATGATGAAGAAGAAGCAGCAGCAGCAGCGGCTAATCTTAACTGGAGGTATGAGTTAGGGAATAGGAAATTAAGGACGGCACGCCACGTAAGAGCGGAAGCACGTGCGGCGACGTTAGCTCCTCAAAATTTCACGAGCGGCCTTCCTTTGACTTGCATTGTGATTTCGCGAATCCCCAAGTGTTGAAACTTGGAAGTGCATTGTACATTGCTCAGCCTCACACGTGCCAACTGAACTCTTGGACAGCGCCTACGTGAGCGACTTTCGATCAAATTGATCCGACGGACTGAATTGACAAAACGTGAAAATATTTATGATTGACAAAAAAAGAAGAAGAAAGTTTAGGATTTGAATTTGCATAATTACACTAGGTTTAGAATCTCCTCTCTCTTTGTTTTGGTAATTTTTCCCATGAGACAGTATTGGCCAAGGGTTTGTTCTATTTTTTTTTTCCCCCTCGCTTTTCCGACATGTTCCAGCAGGAAACAAAACAAGAGTTGTCATTAAGAGTTGCCATTTATCATAGTAGAGCCATGCCCTCCATCCCAGCTCAGAGTGGATCCCCCATGGTCCATCTATGGATCCATCGCCCCACACCCAACGCTCGTCAAGGACGAATATGCCAACCAACAAGCTCTGCCTCGTCCACTTCAATCGCTCTCCGATGTTGCCCGTTCCATAAGTGCCATGTGACGAATGGCCCCTAGGGACGAGCGATTGGCCAACCCCTCAATCACCACGCGACAAAATCGCTCCCGGAAGAGAATTAACGCCGGTACGGAAGTTAATTCGATCCGCGACGTAGCGAGTAGAGCCGATTAACAAGACGGAAACGACCAAAATTATTAGTGTCATCCGATGTTTTAGATTAGATGAAGAAGAGGGACCCAAGTTAGGAAATTGCGCGATGAAATGAAATGAAATTCAACAACACAAAACACATGATCGACCATTAATCATCGCCACCACCTTCTCAGTCTCCATCCTCTTCCTTGGTGGTGACGGCTCAGCAACCGCCCACAAGTTCCGTGTCAGCAAATCCACACTGGCCCCACACATGCCCTTCTTCTTCATTGCACCGCTGCCCCTGCTCGACCATATATATCTCTTCTCTTCTCTTCTTCTTCAATCTTGATCATCTCTTTCCATATTGCCCTCCCAAACCCCAAGAGAACTAAGGAAGAACCACCTCCCGTTTTGGGTCACAGGCTAACCCTAAACCGAGAACCGAGAGCTCTCTCGTTTGTCTTCGGCCGCTGGATGCGAAAGAACCCGATGTTCGCGCCCTCGAGAGACCAAGCGGCGCTGTTCCAGAGGTGGGGGGCCGCAGGCCACGGTGGCATCCCTGCCGCTGCCCCTAGCTGCCCCCGCTGCGCCTCTGGCCACACCAAGTTCTGCTACTACAACAACTACAGCCTCTCTCAGCCCCGGTACTTCTGCAAGTCCTGCCGCCGGTACTGGACCAAGGGCGGGTCGATCCGCAATGTCCCCGTCGGCGGCGGCTGCCGCAAGAACCGCCGCAGCGCCGCGAAGCCCTCCTCCAGGTCGCAGCCTCCCGCCTCTTGCCGGCCCGAGTGCGCTTCCCTTGATGGCGGTCAGCCTGACTCAATGGACAAGGATCAAGGCGTCGAGTCGCCACAGAGTGGCTCGCCGGCCGCCGCAGCCGGTGTGCCAGATATAGATATGGCGGCGGTTTTCGCCAAGTTCTTGAATAATGAGCAGACGAAGTCCAGCTCCCAAGATTTGACAGGTTCGAACTCTAGTGCGGTGACGCTGGATAGCGTGCAGACGGCAGCGTCGCTTGATCTCGTTGGGGAGCGAGCTGAGCCGCCTCTGGAAGCGCCTTACGTTGAACTTGAAGGGCTGTTCATGGAAACAAATGGTTTCGATCATCATGAATCAGCGGGCGACTTACCATGGGGTGACACCGACACGACGTCGTGCTTGGCGAATTTCGGGTGGCAGCCCATGGTGCAGTTACAGGAGATCGGAACGTCGTCGTCCGATGATCAGTTCAGATTGCTGCCGACGAATGATAATTTTTGGAGCTCATTCGATCTTTCGGGGTTTGAGCTGTCCTCGAGACCTTGAAACTGGGGTTGCGATTTTCTATTTTGTTTTTCTTTTCAGGGGCGTGATTTCTTAGCGTTTTTCATAAAGTGAGATCTGTGCAATGAGCCAATGGCGATCCATGGCGCATATAACACACACTAGCGATTGATATATGACAGCTGAAATAAGAATAGATTAAAATGATCCTGATATTATCTTCCCTTATTTAGTTTGTTTGATCTAATACGGATAATGGAGTGTTTTTTTTTTTTGGAAGGGGTTGGAATCTCGGACTGAGTTGTCATAATTGCAATAAATTTAGGACTTGTTTTCATAATTTTCTCGAGAATAAAGTCGGGTATTGCCAAATTAGAAAAGTATTTAGCCAATATATCAAACTGTAGAGAAATGTCAGCTAGCATATGACATGAACAACTATCAACTATTTATCTTGTCCTACTATGGACCAAAAGTTGGGTAATCAGGGAGGAACCAATAGTGATGCAACGAAGTGCGGGAATCGGTACTTGGGGTCTCTAGTAAGCACAATGAGTTGTGCATGATACAACATGGCTAATTACGTGATTGATTGAATTGCATAGTTTATTAAATGATAGGCGCGCCTAAACATATGTGATTCAACAATCAATTAGGTAGTGATCCTCCGTTTCTAGGGGAAATGAAGACAATCACTTGTGTGGCGTACTCCTTATTTGAGAAATTTCAGTTAATCAATCCAGTCATTCTCCTTCTTCTTTTCTGAAATTAATAAAAGTGAGAGGGTTGATAGTTGGTTCTCTAACCAAGTTATTATGCAGTTATTCTCGTTTAGAGACATAATAAAGATGTTCATATCTTCCTCCATCGATCTCTAGTTCTTTAATCAACTTATAACTTACTTGTTCTTGTTCTCTAACCATGCCTCCGATTGGGTGGTTTATAAGTCGTCGTTCGTCATGTGGATCCTATTTCAATGAGAACTTGACATTCACCCACATGCCAACTTAAACAAATGTAAATGCGGATGATGTCCCTGTTTATAACCACCAATAAACAAGGCCGGCTGGAGAAAGTTTCCATCAATTGGGGACCGGCTCAAACATTATCGTACTTCCGATAGAAAAGTTTAGAAATTTTGAATGGTGGGTTATTTCGTGGTGATCGGTAGTACTCAATCAGCAAGATTTGCTCGAGTTTTCAAATAATTCATGTTTGAATTTCTTCATTTTTCTGAGTTTAGCCAGGTTACAATCGAATGTCACAGCTTGTAGAGCTTGCATCTTGAGGATTTCCCTTTTTTTTTTTTTCTTTTCCTTTTTTTGGCTAGAAAGGAAAGTAAATTAAAGATATTGCTTTGACAAAGCTCCGCGAGCAAACAATCGTGCATTAAATATGGACAGCTTCCAATTAGTTTAACACATTCAAAGACGAGAGAGAAGAATGGAAAATTAAATTATTAGTTCTCGGATCATGTGTCATACCAATTTATTTCATACTCAATCCGAGATCTAATAACCCATAACGTTCTTTTGAGGAAGCCAAAGAATGCGTATCCCAGTCGTCTAGGCGATAAGAGAGGACGTTTGTCAAACCACCTGGATTGTGCATATGCGCCAGCCAATTACCATCCACAAGCAAATTTACCTTAAAAAAACATGTCCCCTTTGGACCACAAGTTCTGGTGATGTTTCCACCCATACTTCTCTACTCATCCTCGTTTCACATGAGTTTCAAGAAGGGAAAAATACCAAAAAAGTCCTAAACCTGGGATATTTGTGTCAATTTAGTTTTAGACATTTTAATTGATTAATTTAGTCATAAATCGTTTCACATTAATACCAATTTGGTCCATTCGATCAATTTATGCTGGAAATCACTGACATGGATATTTGCGGTTTTTCATGCCACATCTGACATTGTTAAAACATTTTAAATAATCTTTGCTAGTGGCCGATCATTGGCCACCAATCACAAGCCATGGTCGATGAGGACTGGCCTCGCTCACCACAGGCAAAGGTCAATCTCATTGGGTCTTGCCCTAGCTTGGGCAAGGGTCAACCCCGCCAAATCTAGCAATGGGGGCCTCACTACCGCTCATCCTCACTCAGGTGCCTGTTGGGCAATGTTCGGCTATGCCACATACAACAATCGTCATCCACATCAGTAATTTCTACCCTAAATTGGTCATGAACTGAATTGGTACTAATGTAAAAATATTTAAGCCTACAATAGCGCAATTAAAATATGTAGGGCTGAATTGGTACGAATACAATAGGTTTAATATTTTTTTGGAATTTTTCCATGTTCAAGAATGATCAGATTATCTTGGATGCAGGCAAAGAAGACGTACATGACATGGACAACTACGAAATCATGCTTCATTGACTTGATTAGATGTATTTTAGATACCCCCATCGATTTATCTTTCTTTTTCTTTCTGCTAGTGGCCGATCATTGGCCACCAATCACAAGCCATGGTCGATGAGGACTGGCCTCGCTCACCACAGGCAAAGGTCAATCTCATTGGGTCTTGCCCTAGCTTGGGCAAGGGTCAACCTCGCCAAATCTAGCAATGGGGGCCTCACTACCGCTCATCCTCACTCAGGTGCCTGTTGGGCAATGTTCGGCTATGCCACATACAACAATCGTCATCCACATCAGTAATTTCTACCCTAAATTGGTCATGAACTGAATTGGTACTAATGTAAAAATATTTAAGCCTACAATAGCGCAATTAAAATATGTAGGGCTGAATTGGTACGAATACAATAGGTTTAATATTTTTTTGGAATTTTTCCATGTTCAAGAATGATCAGATTATCTTGGATGCAGGCAAAGAAGACGTACATGACATGGACAACTACGAAATCATGCTTCATTGACTTGATTAGATGTATAAGTAGATACCCCCATCGATTTATCGAGAGTGCGAAAGTCAGAGAGATCCGAGCATGTCTCATTGAGTTAGTTCTAGGTTTAAAAGAATACTTTTTGTTTCCCTTTGAAATTATATTTATACAAGTCTAGTGTGAACCACGTGCGACGAATCGATGAGCAAATGATGGCACAACGAATACTTGGATCGCATGATTTACCGTGAAAACTCGATATGAAGCTCGCTTCCATTTGAATCATATAGAAGATCAACTTGTTCTAAAAGCAATGAACCTAAACAAGATTTCACCATTTGGAATCAACCAATAGACTGTAGGAACCATGCAAGTCGTCTCTCCATCCATAGGACTCCTTCCACCGCTCACTAAATTGCATTAGTGAACTGTTGTGCATGGGTCGTTCCCAAACGCGCCATCGCACGTGGGCTTGACGTAGGAGTGTCGAGATGTCGACGTGGGCGATCCAAATTCTGATCGGATGTGGATTGATTGTGTATCGCGTCCCATCTCCATCGAGATTCGGGCGGATTTTCGTTTCGGGCGAAGTTGGAACAAGTCCATTTTTGGTGTGATGTCAACCCCCATCACATGGTCCCGTCGAGTCCCGCATGCGTCCTCTCCTCTCCTCTTGTGTGGCGTCACATCTTTGGTGGCCCCCTTAGCCAAATAAAGGGTCGTGCGTTCTCAATTATTTGGATGAATAGGCTAAAGATTCCCAAGGGGACCTGTTGTTCTCTCTTCGTTAGGTCGGGGCTGTGAAATTTTTTTGTTGGCTCACACCACGACTACAATATAGTTACGGTCATACCAAACGTTTTAATTTAAGGATCGTATTTTTGCAAAGGAGGCAAAGCTCATTGTGGCATGACGCTGGAGTCGAGCTTAGATAGAGAGAGAAAGAGAGGCATTGAAAGCATGAGAGAGACTGGGGGGGTCGAGTATGGTGGCCGAGTGGCAATGACGGATATGAACCATAGGAGGCATGGTCGGAAAAAAAGCGGGACGGCGATGTGTGGAGGAACTGAGGCATTGTGGATGTTACTGTTAGAAGAGGTACTATTGAGTTTGGGTTGGGTGAATGGTTTAGATGTGCTTGGTGTTTTCTAGAAGGAGGGCGACGTAATCTTGTTCCCCATGGGTTTTCAAATTGGTATTTTGAGAAACAGAAGAGAAAAAGTCAAAATGGAGAAAGAAAGAAGAAGAAGTGGGGATTTGCTAATTTCTCTAAATGAAAAATGCTTGATATGGGATTAGCCAATGATTTTCCAAAGAAGAGAGCACATGCGACTCGGTTGAAGTACGTGGGGATACTTAAGGAAAATTACCAGAAAAGTCATAAGCATATTGTATTTATCATAATTCGGCCCTAAAATTTTTAATTATGTCAATTTAATCATAAACCTTTTGACGGTTTGTCAATTTCATGCTCCTGACAAATTTTAGACTGAAAAGATTGACGTTGCAATCTAGTAAACGCTAGCCATCCTATGTAACTTAGCCAGTATTGATGTGGATAATTTTTAAAAATTTTAAGTTCTCTAAAATTTTGTAAAATAAATAGAAAAATAATAATCTAATAAAAATTTAAATTTCAAAAGAAAATAAAAAAATTATATATATATCAGTACTAACTGTACCACATAGGACGATCGCTGCTGATTAGACTATCACGCCAACCATTTTCGGTTACAATTGGTCGAAATGACTAATTTGGCAAATCGTCAAGAGACTTAGAATTGAATTGATAAATTATCAAAAACTTTAGTATTGATTTGGACAAATTAAAAGATTTATGATTGAATTGACATAAGCATAATAAGTTTATGCCTTTTTCGGTAATTTTTCTGTTGAAGTTGGAGAAAGTTAGGTCAACACTATAGATGAATTGAAGGAGATGTTTAATTTTATGGTTGATTTACAACACGGATAAATAACATGGCCATGTGTGGTCTAAGTTTACCCGTAAGCAAGGTCCATTATTCAATCTTCGTCCGGGTGAACCATTGCTATGATATTCTTGGGCTATGAACATAAATGTGGACATAAGAAGCCCACGTAATGATTATTGGGCCTACATCCAAGTTTTCTTCATTTTCTGTCTGCTTCAGAATTTCACATTTACTTCTAGTGGCTTTTTGTAACTCAATTTTTCCGGGCAAAAAATATACCTTTTGTCACTCAAATTCGAGATGAAGTTGTAAAAGTTCATCCAGAAAAAGAAAGCCATAAAATAATTTCTTACTTCAAGGCTAATAGAACTCCAACAGAAGTTGTGTTAATATCTGGGAAATTTATCTAAAAAGTCCTAAACTTATTGTATTTTTACTAATTCGGCTGAACTCCAACAAAAGTTATTATTTTTTTAGCTGAGCCCATTTGGCCAATTTTGATAGAAAATCACTAATGTGAACGCTAACCCTCCTACGTGACATGGCCGGCATTGACATGGACAACTTTTAATAATATTTTGATAATATTTTAGAGACTTTATTAATATTTTTCTTTTGTTTTCCTCGTCGGCCATCGACGGTGGCCAGCAAAGGGAGTAAGGGAAAAAGAAAAAGAAAAAAAGAAAGAAGAAAAATATCAATAAATATATAGAACTAAATATTAAAATACTACTAAAAATTATTTACGTACGCACGAGCCATGCCACGTCGATCGGTCACGTCCATATAAACAATCGCCGCTCAAAATTGATCGGATGCACTTGATTGGTAAAACATAAGAAGGTTGAGGATTCAATTGATAAAATTAAAAAATTTAGGATTGAATTCGCAAAGATATAATAAATCTAAGCGTTTTTGGACAATTTTTTTCACATTGTAGGGTACTGTCCCCTCCCTTTCTTCCCTTCTCTCACCTTTTTCGATCAGTGGCATGGAGGGATGATCGGTCAACATCGGAACAACAATGCAAAATGAAAGGTTAGCGAAAGGTAAAGTCGTATGGTTGAGGCAACTACCAAATGGTTGGGAAATCAATTGCCCTTGGGACAGATGTTCCCATGACCTACACTTATGGACCATCATTTTTCTCCTTACCAAAAATATTTTCTCCCGAGTTTGGATTCATTACATGCCATCCCTCTCCTCATTGTCCTCTCCATGGAGGCATACCGACCAGCTCGCTTCTATTTATTCGATCGTAAGCCTCATCTTATTTTTTCCAGATTTTTTCAAAAATATGTCATAAAATCTATTATCATTGTGTCAATTCAATCATAAACTTTTTTTGCCAATTAAGTCACAAAACTTTTTCAAATTCTGCCAATTACGTCAATCTGGATAATTTTGACTGAAAATTGATGATATGAACGCCGACCGTCCTACGTGGTATTATCGGCACTACCGCGGGAATTTTTTTTTATTATATGTTTGAAATTTATTAATATATTTTGTCTTTACATTTTTATTGTTAAGGGTTGACAGAGGCTACCGCGATTGTTGGCAATGGTTGTGGCCCTCGTTGGGCACCAGGCAAGGGCTCACGACCTTCGCCCAAATCTAAGCGAGGGCCGCGAGCCTCGCCGGCCACCGGAAGTACCCTCACGTGGAAGGGCTGTTCAGGGAAACCAATAGGATGATTGTCAATTCTATACAAACCCAATATTCATAATCTTATGCTCGAGTTTACGGAGCAAAGTCGATGCAACATCTCCATCCTCTCGGACACGGACGTGACCAGGTCCAGTGGCCAAACAAGAGCAAGGAGATAAATGCCCGAAAAGCTCACAAAAAAGATTGATTGGTAATGAAGGAATTTTTGGGGGATTCAATTGGAAGATGAATCTGAAGATGCACGACAAAGACCACATGACAAACATGCGCTGTTGTTGTTGGACACGACACCGACCCATCGCCCGAGATGGCCCCAAATTTAATTTGGCAGTGTGTCCTGTCTGTCCCTCCTTCGTTCACATTGGTGCGCCACCTTTTTTTTCATAAAGTGTCTCTAGCATTTTACCCTACAGATTTCATTACGTCGCGTTCGATATCTCAATCAATCTTTTAGAGCTTTATGTTTGCATCAAGTCGCTCTTTCAGTAATTTCCACCCTCGGGAAAGAGGGGTGTGATGGTCGGATTTATTTCGGTGCGCCGAACAGTTCCCAATTCGATTTTACTACCGGGCGCTTTATTGATCACCCGGCACCGCGTTCTTCTGATCACGATGAATGGGTTTGAGTTCGATTCACATTTAAACTCCTGTCGAGCGTCTAATATTAGATTCAGGGTATTGTGAGAGATCGGCAGCATGATGTTAGAGATGCATTCTATAGCGTCACACTCACATTATCATTTGATATGACGTGTGACTACAGATCGCGATGAGTCATCGGTGCGTAAAATCGTAAATCAAATGATAAAAAAAAGGTAAGAAAAGCGAGGTTGATCGAGATCGACGTGATAAGTATTAGGGAAATCAAAACGAGAGGTCTTGAATTCCCAACCCCAACTAAAAATCTTATGAAAGCTAAGAGAGAGGGTGTAGACAAATGTACTTTCCTAATTGCTTTCTAGATCAATGATAGCAAACTAAGTACCGCCCAATTATTCACTTTGCCCACTAAGTACCACCCAATTATTCACTTTGCTCTCTCTCTCTCTCTGTAGACTTCAGCTTTTTCTTGTCTTGTCGAATGATCTCACTTTGCATCCAGCCCTTTTTCCGCTTAGGGCAATCCACTTTGATACCCAGTGTTAACTGGTCCTATAGCTGGGGATCTGCCTCCATCACACTTTAATTATCTATAAATTGAAGGCCTAACTATTATGTCTCGTTTTCTTTGTTTTTTTCCTCCTTTTTCTTTTTCTCCCTTTATAGCGAGATATTGAAGCTTCGAGAATTACATGAAGGTCAATCCATGAATAAATCGGGAGAGTTGAAGTAAAATTATAGATAATAACTCTAAAATCTCCGAGAAAAATTAATTGAAAAAGGTGGTTGGTTGATCATTAAAAGGGAAAAAAGAAATTCATGAAGGTTCATGCATGGAGATCCAACTCTAGATTAGAGTTGGATGGAACAGAATTATCTATTATTTCTTTTAGAAGTAAGCAGGCTCTGTTTTCATGATTGAAGCACTTTATCTGTAGACACAAGTTGATTTGGAGATCTCACCACCATTGACATCAATCCATAAGCTTGTGGTGTCTCTGTCTTCTTTTTGAGCTGCTTTGTCCTTTTCATTCACTTAATCCTCACGCATCTTTTTCATGTTAGCCTCCAAGAAGATGCAAAACTCTTCTGTCACGAAGAAACATTGTTCTGATAGATGAATTTTCTGATGGGCTTGCTGGTAAATTATGAAGATGAACCAGGAAGTGTTTTAGCAAGTTGATCAGCTCCTTCATACTAGAGCTTATGCAGGCAGAGAAGTGCAAAAAGTAAAAGTAACAAGCTATGTCTTAAGATCAGTATCTGAAACCGCGGTGCCACCATTCACTTGGGAAATGTTGTACTTGAAGAATATAACCTTCGGCTCGCATCCGCTTGGATTTCGCTCTCTGCTGAAGAAGGTCGCCATAGTTCGCCCGTTTACTTTCGCATTTAACATATGTGAATCACTGAATTTAAACCACGAAATGATCTGCCCTTGTCAACACAAGCTGTCAATCAATTCGATCGAGCCCTGTTACTCGCAAAAGGTGGATGACTCATCACTAATTACCGCGATTTCAGATAGACCTTCCTTTTCGGTAAATATCGATGGAAATGAGGGGCATTTTGAGAAGCCTGTGTCATTCAAAAAGAAACTTTCACGTTTGGTGATCAAACTTCAGAAGCAACTGGTTTTCGCTAAAAATAGATGAAATAGAACAGTAGCAGCAGAAGTAGCAAAGTTTCATCCATGTCAACCAATGAAATCACCGTCTTTCTCTTGCTCATCAATCTCTCCCTCTTCCCATCCACCTCAGCCTTGAATCAGGAAGGTCTCTCTCTGCTCTCGTGGCTCTCAACATTCGATTCATCGCCCTCTGCCGCTTTTTTCTCTTCATGGAACTTCGACCATCAGAATCCATGCAGATGGGACTACATCAAATGCTCCGACGACGGGTTCGTCTCAGAAATAGCTGTCACATCTGTCTATATTCCAACCCCCTTCCCCACACAAGTTTCTCAACTTTAACCGCCTCACGTCCCTCGTCATCGCCGGCGCAAACCTCACCGGTGAAATCCCTCTCTCCATAGGGAACTTGACAGGACTAGTCAGCTTGGACCTCAGTTTTCAATCACCTGAGAGGAAAAATCCCTGCCGAGGTCGGTAAATTGTCTGACTTCAGCTGTTGTCATTGAATTCAAATTCCTTGAGTGGCGAGATTCCTAGAGAAATATTCAACTGTTCAAGGCTTCGGCAAATTGAACTCGTTGATAATCAGCTGTCTGGAAGAATTCCAGCAGAAATAGGCAAATTGCGGTATTTAGAAATTTTTCGGGCCGGTGGGAATGCATGCATTAGTGGAGAGATCCCAATGCAGATATCAAGCTGCAAAGAGCTAGCACTCCTGGGCCTCGCGGATACAGGAATTTCGGGGCAGATTCCAGCTAGTTTAGGCGAGCTGAAGAACCTGAAGACACTTTCAGTCTATACGGCAAATCTCACTGGCAAGATTCCACCCAGCATCGGCAAACTGCTCAGCCTTGGAGAATCTGTTTCTCTATCAAAATCAGATTTCTGGCACATTCCTGATGGATTGGGCCGGCTCAAGGACCTCAGAAGAGTGTTGCTGTGGCAGAACAACTAGGCGGCGGATTCCCGACACTCTCGGGAACTGTTCTCAGTTACTCGTCATTGATTTCTCAGTGAATTCTCTTGGCGGCGAGATTCCTCCGTCACTGGAGAACTTAGTCACACTCGAGGAACTTTACTATCCCAAAATAATATTTCAGGGAAATTATTCGCCCCTCATTGGCAGCTTGTCAAATCCTGAAGCAGCTAGAATTGGATAATAACAGGTTCACTCTTGCGAGATTCCGGCTTCTGGTTGGGCAACTGAAGGAAGCTCACTCTCTTTTTCGCTTGGCAGAATAATCTCCATGGCAGAATACCGGGCGAGCTCGCCAACTGCGAGAAGATTCAAGCATTGGACCTTTCCCATAATCGCCTCACGGGTCAATCCCGGAGTCTCTGTTCAGTCTCAACAAACTTATTCCAATTGTTGCTAATCTCCAATGACTTGGATGGTGAGATCCCACCTAACATAGGAGACTGTGCTAGCTTGGCTCGCTTACGTCTCGGATCAAACCGGCTCAGTGGTAAAATCCCGACAAGAGATTGGGTTCCTCACTAATCTGACCTTTCTTGAACTCTCCGAGAATCATTTCAGTGGGAGGATCCCCCAGAAATCGCCAAACTGCACTCAGCTGGAAATGGTTGATTTGCATGGAAACAATCTCGAAGGCATGATCCCAACAACTTTCGGGCCCTCGCAGGCCTCAATGTGCTAGATATTTCTGCGAATAACATACAAGGGACAATCCCTGAGAACTTGGGCAAGCTCAAATCTCTGAATAGAGCTAATATTGAGCAGTAACAAGATCAGAGGTGTCATTCCACGGTCAATTGGGACAATGCATGGATCTTCAGCTACTCGATTTAGCGGCAATAGGATAACAGGGTCAATTCCACCTGAGATTGGTCATTTTGCAAGGATTGGATATTTTGCTGAACTTGAGTAGGAATCTCTAACAGGACCAATCCCAGATAGCTTTGCAAATCTATCCAAGCTTGCCAATTTGGATATCTCGCACAATGCGTTGACAGGAAGTCTTGGAGTGCTCGGGAATCTTAACAATCTGGTGTCTCTGGACGTCTCGTACAACAATTTTTCCGGCCTTTCTTCCCGATACTAAGCCTATCTTCAAGATCTGCCTCCAACTGCTTATGCTGGCAACCCAGGGGCTCGCCTTTACAAAGATAACTGCCACCTGCGCCGGAGCATTCGTGCCTCAAAATCCACAAGAAACCTTGTCATTTGCATTTCTAAGCATCATAATGACGATGGCAAATCACCTGTCGGGACACTTCTATTATCAAAATTTATGGTGGCGCGTTCAGGAGAAATGATGTCGAGAAACATCTGCCAAGGACATTTACTCCCTTTCAGAACTTAACTTCTCGTGGATGAATCCTTAACACAACTGTCGGATTCTAACATCATAGGGAAGGGTTGTTCGGGAATGTTACCGTGAATAGAAACACCAGCAGACCAGTTTATCGCTGTGAAGAAGCTCTGGCCATTGAAAAATGCAGAGATTCCTGAGAGAGACTTGTTTTCTGCGAAGTACGGGCCAGGATCAATCAAGCACAAGAACATACTGAGGCTCTTGGGTTGCTGTGACAAACGGGAAGACTAGGTTTGCTCTTGTTGATTACATCAGCAATGGAAACTTGGGCGAAGCTGCTTCACGAGAAGAGGCGAGTTCTTGGATTGGGACGCGAGATACAAGTCATATTGGGAGCAGCGCACGTTCGCCTATCTTCACCATGATTGCATCCCTCCATAGTGCATCGAGACATCAAGTCGAAACAACATTCTGGTGGGACCACAGTTCGAAGCATATCTCTCGGATTTCGGCCTAGCTAAGCTAGTCAGTTTCTTCAGATTGTTCAATGACCGCCCAAACACCATTGCTGGCTCGTATGGGTACATGGCTCCTGGTAAGTTGGGACCATGTCACACACGTTCTTCACTAGTCGGTCTGACTTCCGTCCTGATTGTTTTCCATTAGCTAAGGTTATGTTATAGCAGTTAGCAACTTCAATGGAGAAATCCTCTAAAAGTCGCATATTTTAGAAATACTAACTCTAGTCAAGAGATTAACACTTGCGCTTCGTGGCTTATAGTAGTGGATGACATATTGCAGAATTACGGTTACAGCTTGAAGGATCACAGTGAAGAGTGATGTGTACAGCTTCGGCATAGTTCTCCTAGAAATGCTGACCGCGAAGCAACCAACTGACAAAGGGATTCCTGAAAATATGCATTGCTGCGTGGGTGAACAGAGAACTCGAGAAGGAAGCGAGTTCACGTCCACCTTGACCGCAACTGGTATTGAGTTCAGGTACACAAGTTTCAGGAGATGTTACAGGTTCTTGGGGTGTCGCTCCTGTGCGTGAACCCGCACCAGAGGATCGGCCACCATGAAAGACGTAGTAGCCATGCTCAAGAGAATCAAGCACGAAAACGAGGAATCATGAGAAGCCGAGCAAAACTTTGGGAGCAACCCGAAAGCAGCTGTTCACTGTTCCAGTTTCTCTAGATCATCTGAACCTCTCATTGGATCAACTTCCTAGGCATAGGAGGACCTCAAGTTCCAGATCTGTGAGTTCTTGTTCCCTTAAAAAATGACCTATTCATTGATAGATATGATGTGTATAACACAAACCAAAATTCATTTGTTTTCCTCTTAAGGCGAGCACCTTGCACGTGCCTCATCGGTCTAGCTTATCTTGTACCTGAGTATTGACGTTCAGCAACTGAATTGTACAATCTCTGTTGTTGAATTAGAATACGGAAGAACGAACACAGAACACGACGATTTACGTGGTTCGATCACAGAGTGATCTACGTCCACGGGCGAGGCAAAATTCAATTCCACTATAATTAAGAGAGAGAAAGGATTACAAAGCACACACGGCTCACTTACTCTCTCAAAACAAAGAAAAACTTACATCGGCGAAGAACCCTAACGTAGTATAAATAGGGTCCCCCAAAAATTTCGGTGGGGGCTACGCCCGAACCCCCCGTGACACTAAATCTCTATTTTCGGGTCGCACAAAAAGTATCGGGTATGTCGGGTCGGGTCGACCATAAAAAAATTCAAGACATATGTAACAAATCTCCACCTTGGCTTGAATTTCCCAAAAAAACAATCAAGAAGTCGAACACATTCTTCCCAGCATCCCTAAGCCTACGTGAGCTAGCTCGGTGTAGGAAACAAGAGATGCAACGAAAGAACATATCCACTTCAAGAAACAAAGTAGAACTTTCATTCACCTCGCCACAAAGCCCCTAAAAGGGCGAAAATTCAACAAGCATGCCAATCAAGTTCAAACAATGCTTAAACTTGTTAGCGGGGACTGGCTTGGTCAACATATCAGCAGGATTGTCGACGGACCAATTTTCTTTACCATCATATTTCTCTCGGCAACTGCCTCTCGAATAAAGTGGTACCTAACTTCAATGTGCTTAGTTCTCTCATGATATGCTTGATTTTTAATCAAGTGTATAGCACTCTGGTTGTCGCAAAACACAACTGAATTGTCTTCCTGCTGGAGCCAAGTTCCTGAACAAGATCCTTAACCAAATAACTTCTTTCACTGCTTCTACTGCTGCCATTACTCTGCCTCTGTAGTAGACAAAGCAACTGTCGATTGTAAGGTTGACCTCCAACTAATAGCCGAGCCAGAAAGTGTGAAAAGATAGCCAGTCAAAGATCTCCTCTTGTCAAGATCACCTGCATAATCAGAATCCACAAATCCCACAACTGAGATACCGTTGGAACTGTTTCTATCAAACATTAGGCCTAACTCTGTGGATCCTTTAAGATATCTAAGTATCCATTTCACTGCCTGCCAAGGACCTTTCCAGATGCGCCATATATCTACTCACCACGCTAAGCCTGCGCAAAGTCGGGACGAGTGCATACCATAGCATACATAATGCTACCCACTGCATGGAGTATGGGACACGAGACATCGCAGCCTCCTCGACTTCTGATTGAGGTGACTGTAGAGCTGAGAGTCTAAAATGTGATGCTAATGGTGTACTGACAGGCTTAGCGTTTGCATGCCAAATCTCTCAAGTACCTTCTCAATATAACTCATCTGCGAGAGATATAACTTCCCAGCTTTCTTGTCCCTCTTAATCTCCTCCTAAGATCTTTTTGGCAGGGCCCAGGTCTTTCATCTCGAACTCCTCACTAAGCGTTTCTTCAAGATCAAACATCTGACATGTTCTTTTGCAGCAATGAGCATGTCATCCACGTATAAGAGAAGATACACAAAGGATCCATCTGAACCCTTCCTGAAGTAAAACACAACTATCATAGCCTGATCCCTATCATAACCGCTTCCTATATAAAGCTGTCGAATCTCTTATACCTGTCTTGGAGACTGCTTCAGACCATACAATGGATTTCTTCAATTTACAAACGTGATCTTCCTTGCCTTCTACTAATAGCCCTCGGGTTGAGCAATATAAATAGTCTCATCAAGCTCGCCATGCAAAAACGCAGTCTTAACATCAAGTTGCTCAAGCTCTAAGTCAAATTGAGCAACTATGGCCAGCAACACACGAATGGAAGTGTGCTTACCATAGGGAGAAAATACTTCATCATAGTCAATTCCTCTTTCTGATGTAGCCTTTAGCACAAGCTGTGACATCCCGGGCATAAAAGGGCTGAACGTCCCAGGCACGTCATCGACCCATATTTTTATCTTCATAGTTATACGCATGCCGGAAACGTGAAAACTCCCAAACAACACCAAAATCATAGGATAGATAAGTAGAATAACAAAATCAATCAACAGCTAAGCTCCAGCCAAAAGGACTACCATTTTCATTAGTCAGATATAGTTAACCCTACCGAAGCTACAGTTATACAACCCCATACTTCGGGGTGGCTTCCTAAGACCAGCAAAAAAGACAATGGGTCCGGACAGGGTTAACTCATATATACTCCAAAAGGGGGTTTACGCACCTCGTCATCTTCTGCATATCTCCAAGGTTAAACGGATCTGAAAAATATTTATCAACGACGGGTGAGATATAAATATCTCTGTGAGTCAACGCCTAAGTCAAACTAGGGGGGAATGATCACTCAGGTAACCTAAACAGATGACGAAATAGAAAGCAATTCAAACTGCAATTTTTTTTCCCACC